>CAJHUC010002748.1:0-20254 GCA_905146915.1 Ostreobium quekettii
ATCTTTGCAAATGCAGTGCCAGACGCATTAACACACAATCAAAGGACAGGGCTTCAATGCGCGAAAAATGAACATGCCCTTATAATGTTGCTGAGAGTAAATCGTGTATTTCTGATCCAAGCTTTATACAATTATGTTTAAATGCTGCTACATACAGCAATTCTAAGAGCATTTGTTGCGCTTTTCCCGAATGAGTGACAATGCCGATTTGGAAATTGTCGCATGGCACTGAGCTAAGTTCTTTGGAGCTGAGTTCTTTGGCCGTTATTTTTCCTGGGAATTGAACTATCCTTGCATACGGTCCGACACGGCTTTCTCTTATGTTAAAGGTCCCCAAGGAGCTTCCATCCGCAGCATATCAGACAAAACTGGTGCGCAAGTATTTTCATGGACCGAGGCCCCAGGCAGCCACCGAGTTTTTGAGATCAAGGTAGAGTCAGTAGAACGATGATCCCATTTCCTCCAATGGGACACAAGTATGCGCGCGAACGAAATGCTCTTTCGAACTTGGTCATGTTGCTGTGTATGCTTCGGAGATTAGAGCCGCTTTTCCACCTGGATAATGCAGCATATCATGGTCGAACTCACAGTATTGCCCTCCATTGTTCAGTTTGCGATGGTTGATGCCATGAACTCGGTGGCGTATAAGTGCACCAACTGTACTGCCTTGGCGTTGCCATGTGGAAAGGATAGTGCCCGATGGTATCTGGTGTGCAGATGTGGTTCAGTATGCCGTACACCAAACTGAGGCAAAAAATAAGGCTATCTCAGAGACTCTCTATCAGGGGATTGGTTGTGGGTGTTGTTTCACCTTGCCAATCGACTTTGTACTAATACGTGGCCCCGACAGGCAGAGCGTGTGTTCTGAGCCTCGTAATTTGATGCAGGGATTGCCAAAGGCAACTATGCACGCGGTGTTCATAATTATTATGGCTGTGCGCCGTTACAAGGATCTTACTGAAGGAAATCTATTGGGTGAGTACTGTACGCACATTATGCAGCAGAGCACGTAAAACATACACACAGGCAGACGATTGCCATCCCCGCGCCCCGGTCGAAGAAGCCAATGATCAGGGCAGGCCAATACTTCTTGTTCTTTTGCCTTTGCTCTCAAAGGCAGAGCATCTTGAAACCTTGAGGCCACCTTGAGGCAAACAATGGCGTCAGGTTCCGAAGCCTCCCCGTTGCACCTAATCCATGTTAAGGATAATGATTTTTGCATCATCGCACGCGAGTGCGATGGACCTCAGCGCACACGCTTCCTCTGTCTATTTGGATTGGTGCTTATGATGAATGGTGGTATGGACATCATCATCGTCAAAATCCATGGATTACATTTGTCACAAGATGACAAAACACAGCCCATGCATCTGGTAGGCGATGATGGGCATGGGTATGGACATGGAAGCGTGCTCAAAAGGAACAACCAAATGCGCAAGAAACGTGAAGAGGCCACTCCCCAGTCTTCGTCATTAATGACTGCGCCATATTGACAGTCTTTATCCAAACAATATTGTTTGTTTGAAACGAGCTGCAGTTGTCTGCATGGTGAAAGAACAGGATTCACTACGATCGATGTGCATGGGATTTTTTTTTGTGTGTGCCAAGTGTTTCAGCTGTTAATGGATGACATTTGCTGCCAGCCACGAAGGAACACCCTGGCACGAATTTTGAAGCATTTGAAGTAATAGAATTTAATTTAATATTAGTGAAGCATCTGTTTGTTTGAAATATGAAGCAATATGAGCACATGTACGAAGTCCCTCATTAGCATATACCGTATCAGCAGTCTCCGTCAAGAAGAACGTCTGTGCGACTGTTTCCTCCACATTGCAGCTTGCAAGCTTTCAATCTCTGGTAAAATGACACCCAAACCATGACACGCATGACTGGCTTAATTGCTTTTTAAGGAAAGGTCGCCTTACCAATTCTACAGTTTCATTATCTTGACAAACAAATTCTCAAGGTAGTTACTATGTAGCGCTTTTCAAGCGAGGAGAAGCGTTATTGCACATTTGTTCGCCTGTGTCCATCACAATTCGAAGCACAGCACAGACCCACGCTGCCCTCTTAGAGCTTTGTTCACTACACCTCAAGAGCGAGAACTGTGACGTCTCCAAATTGCTGTCTAACGCACGCTGTAATTCTGCGCAAGGCAAATTCGTGGATCCGGTTCAGAACGTGGAAGGTGTTGAGTTTCTGTACCGGCCACCCCCAAAGCACAGGGTACCGTACGCCGCATCAGTCACAACCCCAGGGAACTTGTGATCAGCGAGGTGCGCAGAACTGGAGATGCTGCAGGTGGGGGAAACCGCCTATTCACACGCTTGTTAAGTGAGCTGTTGAAGCCCTTTCTTTGTCCGAAGATTTATCCAACATGACTGGCAAATGATTGTATCCCATTGAGTCGGCCAGCCCGCCCTCTTGGTGGCTGGGTTGGGCTGTTGATGATGTTCAGTCCGTCGCAATCACTCATTGCGTCCTGTGGTATGCCTACATGTTGTCAAAAGACATTGCCACGTCTTTTGAATGATTTCGTGCGCATGATCACGGGCTTGCAGCCTTCAGGATTAGCTCCATCTTGAAGGAAAGGCTGTTGATGCAATTCAAACGACCCCCTTTGGAGTGCACACGGGAAGCGCGAAGCCACGATCGCTAATGCTTCAACGGGTTGGCACACGGCCAGACGCAAGGCCACACCACACACAAAACGCCTGGGGCTTACATATTTATTCACCCTTTCCACAACGAAGAGCCTTGATGACTGTGGCATCGACCCCGGCAACCAAACAATTCGAATCTTTTTGCACCCACAGAACTCTTATTTTCACATGGCAACGACCATCATCCATCAACAACCAGCCATACAACACTTTAGAGATGCCCACTCATCGCCACAATGCAACCCACTTCATCAAACATACTTTGAATCAGATGCCATCTCCCACAACAATCAAATTGATGCTTACAAGAGTCCCATCACAGGAGAAATATTCTTGTGAATTCTGAAACATATTTTTCTTTTGTTTGTATATATTCAAAATGCCTTGCATATAAACAATATTTTTGAAGTGCATACAAGTCGCACACCAAAATGCATAAGTGATCCACCCAATGCACCCATGGTCATTATGCGGTGTTGCGAACATCCAGGCTTTGATGGCCTGTCCCTCAAATTGCCCACTGCGTGTCCTTCAGGCGCTGCAGGCGGGTAGAGGCATATGCACAAAAGCGGCTCATGTCGCCATTCAGTGATGCAATCCCCGTCAGATTTGCCACATTGTCGGCGTCCACATTGAGTGTGAGACAGCTGGGTGTATTGCGCGATGTCGCACAGTGCGGAATCATGCGTGAAGACCCACTGCGGTGGAGAGTGCTGAGAGTGCAACAACGTTGTATAATATGAAAGGTACATCTGGTTGGCCCGCAGTGTTTGTCGCATGCTAATCAGCTTCCAGGAATGCGAAGCCCGCAGCAAAGGATCGGCCCACTGCCCAGTAACCCCAGAGGTGTGTCGTGTAGGGATCCATGAAAATCGAGGCCAAATGAAATAAAAAATTGCATCACTACAAACGAGATGTAAGGACTTCGACTGGTGACGCGCTGTTGAGGAATTGTGATCCACGCAATTTGTGAGTCGAAGGGCCGAATCTGGAGCGTGGGTATGGTGAATTCAATTTGGGTGGGGTGGTGATGCTGGTATTCATTATGCTGTGACGAACACTGTCCGGTTGTAGTTTTGCACTGTAGCTACCCGATTCTTGTGGTGTGCACAACATCTTGTTTAGTGCTCTTCTTGATGATTCTGATGGCGGGGCCCTGTTCAAACTTCAGCATGAATGATTAGTGAAGAATGAATCTTATGGTTGTGGCTTCTGAAGCTTAGTTCCAATACAGGCGCTCGGTTTTATAGTTGTCGGGGAAATGCTGGAACGTTGGCTTGGATAAGCATGAACATCGTAGCTGAACATAGTTGAAAGCATCTTTGGCGGTTGGTACTGGGAGACCATTTTGATTAGTATTGTTGAATAGTGGGGACCAACGCGATTTTCTGGAAGCTTTAATGTAATTCGTATCTAAATATGTAACTTGATAACGTCATATAGACTGCCCCAGCAAGAACACAGAGTACACATAATACCGTGTAGTCAACAGCTGCATGGACAAAAGCGGTGGAAGCACAGTACAGTATGTTGCGCAAGGTGAAGCAAGGCAGCAATGTACATGGAAGGAGCCAAGCAATTCCACAACGACAAATGAAGCATCAGCCCACACTCTCATCACTCTAGGACAATAAATAAAGAGCAATCAACACAAAAATCCGGCTACAGATCTCGCTGAACCACCATTTCTTATTCGTTGTTTAAAATTCGCCAGCATTGCTGCACAGTTCATCACTGCCAAAACGACCCCAATCATAAGCCCCCATGACCCTGGTGTACCGCCCCTATCAACGCTCTCCAGCAAACACTACATCCAGCTTGCTAATCGAGCAGCGAAGGCAGTGTGGGATGTCCCCATGCCTTTGCCATCACTTCCGATGGTATTTCCTTCCCCTGAGTCATACGGTTTCATATCTGTCATGCCCCAACCTCATAGATCGTCTCGTTCTTAAACGTGACAACCGTAATACAGCTGCATATTGCCTTGTGCTCAAAGCCCATGAGACGGCAGGACACTGCTCCACGAAACCGACTGGGGGAGGGGGTTGGAGTGGGGGCACGGAAAGGCAAATGGCCAAGCCACAGAACGACAGGAGCAGAGAGGCTATGATTTCCAACGAGCACAATCATGGTAATATCAGAGTCTTCTGTGCGATGGCAAAGGCCAAGATGGCGGTCATCGTCAGCTGAATGGTAAAGAAACCCCTTTTAAAACATTTTTGCCCAATGGCACCAGCTGCAGCCCATGGAGTCGCTAGGACTGCCGTGACTTGAGGCAGGAGCTCACAGCAAAACTGAAACTCGGGACACATGGATGGACACAAGGTGAGGCATCTATCATGTGTTCACTCGTGAAAAAGGCCACTCACAAATCGCACAGGGTGCTCTCAGGGGTTTACATTTTTCTTTCACTCAGTGGTTTGCTGGGATAAACGAAGCCTGATTGCCACATCAAGGGCCCTGTCACTAATTGCGATAGCTTGTTTCAGCGCTGCCATATGAGACGAAAAATTGCATGAGATGAAAGCGTTGTAACAAAAATTACGGTGTGCTTGCAGTTCAACAGCATTGAATACTGGGCACGAGATTCTGGTGGATCGATGTGGTTGTTGCATGTAACACAGGCATCGAGGAATACAAGGAGCCATTGCAAACCTTCTGCTTGCCGATGCCGCGACAAGGGAGTTACTAAAATCAAGCCCTGCAGCGTGCCGTTTTGGGAGCCATGAAATGAGAGTCAGGTGACCAAAGCAGAAAAAGTAATTTGCAAATACGCAATAAGAAATATGTACAATATTGATTTGCGGCTATTATTGTGGGTGCGTGAGGACTTGAGCATGTCGTATGCTGTTACCAAGTTGTGGTCTACTCAGATTATTAATCCGTGCAATGTGCGTAGCAGGAACGTGGTTGAGTCATGTGGGGTGGGGTGGGGTGGCCGCAGGGCTTCAATATGCTGTGATCTGCTGGATTTTGCACACATTTCCGACCTGATCCTTGCAGTGCGCGCAGGGAACTGAATTAAGGGCACTGATGAACGGACCTCATACAAGGGGCAGGCTGCAAACCGTTACCGTGTGGTCGAGCCTATGTTCCCCAGTCAGGGCTCGACACCCCTCGACCCTGCCTGCCTTCGTCACAACCACATGTCCAGCGAGGCTCTTGTTCCTTCCGGCGTGGCGGCGGCTTGGCGGAAAGCGGGTGACGAACATGTGACGCGTATCATGACGCGGATTGGGGTCGAGCAAACCCTGGCACCCTGCTATTGGAAGTTAAGGTACTACCCTCGTGCATGTACGCCAACGCCGAATCCCGTTTGGGATATGCTCGTGAGTAGTTTGCTGGCGTGGCAAATATCTGGACGATCTTCGCGCTTAAAGCATCGAGCCGTGAGCCAACATAAGCCCCTGTCAGCTGGCAAGGCACAACCGCATCCTCCCCATCCGCCCCGTGTTGGTCCGCTCTTGCTCCGCCCCCATCCGTGCGCGCGTCCGTCGGCGCGCACGCACAGCAGGTGACATGACTGGCGAACCGCAATCCCGGCGGGGGTGCAGGGCGCATGGCCGTGCGAGCCGCGAAGCCTGAGGCGGAGGGGTAAACGCAAATGGTCATGGGAGCTGCAACGGGCAAGGCCAAGAGAGAGACGCCCACACAGCACCCGTTCCCCCAGTGCTCATCGCTGTCGGCGCGCATATGCACCCGGCGCCACGACCAACGGATAGCATTCTCCACGCGGATGCAGGGCGCCTGCGCGTGCGAGCGGCGACGGACGCCGCGGAGTCTGAGGCCCAGGCAATCGAGGCAGCCGCGGCGTCGACGGCGAGGTGAGCGTGCCGCGATGAGCTTCGCCGCAGTCACTATTGCCGCTCGCGAGGCGAACTCCAGGTTTTCCCGAATCGGGTTGTGCGTGGTGTTGTTTTTGCTCCCTGCTCCTGCGCCCGGTTATGGTTGGGCGCTTGGCGGGCAAACGGGTCGGTAGGGCGCGCAGTTTCTGGCCTGGCCCGAGAAAGACCCTGAGCTGGTAACACGTCACACGACGCTGGCTGCGCGGTGGAGTGCCGCGCTGTCGCGAGTCATCATCACTTGGCATGCCGCATCCCAGCATCGTGTGTGCAAAAGGGCGCCAAAGTGCCGTGAGCCGGCGGATGACGTGGGCGCATGTGTACATGTTGACGCGTCAAGTTTACAGCACGTGTACTTTCAATGAGCTGCATGCAATGTTACAAGGGTCGAGGGGCCCTTCATGACATTCTCTCTCTTTGATGCTTAGGGCTCCCCCGCTGAGACATTGTGAGTTCATTGGACACTAATGTTTCTCTCTGCTAATACTGTTTGGGGCCCTACATCGGCTGTTGCTGGAAAAGGGCCCGCCATGCTTTCCGATTCCCGGGGGAGTCCCTTTGTTCGAACTACCGTGCAATATATTGGAATTAAGAAAAAGGGTCGAGGGGCAGGGTGGAGGGGTGGCAACCCCTGAGTGGGGATTGTATGCTCGTGCTCACCGCAACAATTTACAGCAGAGCAAAGACACAACACAAATTCTGTCACTCATATCCTGTCCATTCATCGATGCCCTTAATGCAGTTCCAATGCTTCATCACCTCTTTAGATGTCCAGCTGTTGATAATTCTTGATCAGTTCTAGTTACAACATCGTCAAGTTGAAAGGACATGTGATGTGGACGTCCTTTCAATGAGCATGTCATGGTATAAGAAAACGGGGAACCTCGAACAATACCACTCGATCATGGAGGCGTGGGGTTGCTCAGCAGTTCACGGCTCCGTTGCATAAAAGCAGCTCACATGCTGGAACTTGCCAGTGCGTTTTACGACACATGTCTGCCAACAGTCTAACCTGATCCAATCTCAGTTGCCTCCCAAGGCAGCTTATCAAGGCCAACCAGCACACATGCAAAGGACGGTGCTTGTCCTTCTCCACTAGGCAGCTGGCGATGGAGAGTGCCAATGCAGGCATTGGCAATCTCAGCATGCGATTTGCACTTGCCGGTGCAAGGAAAAGTAAAACACACAGGGCTGACACTTGTCCCATCTTTCCAGTGCAGCAATCCGCGTTTGGAGGCCTCCAAACGCTGCAAATTCTTCAGTGACCAAATGGCCATTGTAGTTGCGGCATGCACAGTTTTTGTACGTCACTATTTTGCAGCACAATTGCCCAGCGGCAGTGTGAGTTGCTCAGAACCCAGCCTGCTTTTGTGTCATGGCATTCAAACGTGGGGCGAGCCAGACCTGCAAATATGCATTTGACAAGTCGAGCGCCAATCCAACGTGGAAGGGGCGCAAGGCTGCAAAAGACACATCACAGTGAACAAGAAGAAACGGCTGGTGTTGAAGAAAATTATTTAAGTTTCTAAAATCTGGCACAAGATGAGTTGAGCCGTTTTTCCTGGGCACCCTAGATGCTGGAATGACATAGGGTTCATGGTTCACCTCACAGACGGCCCCCAACTTCACCATTATCAATGCCTCCTCCAAGCCTCCTTCGTTGGTCGCATCATGTGGCTAGGTGGTTGTGTTTACCGTTAAAGAGGAAGGCGAAAAGGGAACTTGTGGAACATATGTGTGTGACAAGTGCCGAGAACAACCTCAACAACCGCCCTCGTCCGCCCACAAGGTCACTGTGACTTCACGGCGGACCCTCAAATGGGTACACTTTTCCCCATCGCAACACTGCACCGGACAGTGGCGGCTGCACTTTTGGGGCGCCGATACGGGTATGATAACTTGGCCCAGAATGTCGCTTGGCCAAATTGTTAGTGAACCCCAGTGAATCTCCGAATATTTGCCGGGCACTGATGTGGAGCAACATGATTTGGCGACTGGGCAGGGGTCCGCTGCCACCCTCGCCGCTTCGCAATGAATAACCCGCTCGGTCCCCTGGTGCGTCGGAACCTTACCAGAGGCCATCACATGCTTCTGCGAAAGGGTGGCGTCACGAATCCAAGGACGGCAAGCCGTACTCCGCCGCTCATTGACATCTCCATGGTACCACGTGGCCGGTGTCGGGCACGTGCACCCCTAGTATGGAGCGCAGTACTTGTTTATCCGCTAGGGTTGTCGACGTTCCCGACACCTTGTCTCACGCCACTCTTCCACAGGTGGCCCCGGGCACCCCTGGCGGGATCATCGCGGGGCCGCCCTTCCCGCCCGCCGTCTCACGTGCGGGGACCCGCCGTCAGCCGCTCACGCAAAGCGCCCCCTGCAGGGAACCCTTGTCCGCCGAGTGCCGCCCCCACTCGCCGCCGCCCCAAACCATCGTGTTGCCCATGAGCGAAGGCCGCGAGGAGGGGCCCTCCTGGCCCGCGGGCGGCCGGCAGGCGTCGAAAGTGGGGCTGTCTGGGAAGCGTTTGCGCGCATCGTCCCCTCGACATCTCTTGATTCGGAGCGCTGGGAGGGGATGGGCAGTTCCGGCGCGGGTCGGCGCCCCGGCGCGTTGGCGTGTGAGAATCTTCCGCGCCGTTATATTGGCACCGCGGCAGGCGTGCGCCGTACAGCTTTCTTCGCATGCGCGGGTTGGACGCGCGTCAGCGAAGGCCCATGTTTGGGCGAGCGTGCTCCTTGTGCGTTGGCGGCACCCCACCCTTGCGCCGCTCGGCGCTGCTGATACACAGGTCCCGTGGTGTTACAGTGTCTCGAAGAGTCGCGTGAAGTCTGGATGGACTCCTTTGCGGTGAGCTGGCCCTCCACCCTGCATCCCGGCCCCTCCGCAGCACGCCTGTGGTCGCTGTCTCTGGACTTCGTTGCGAGAGGCTTGGGTCCTGCCTCGCGCTTCCATTTCAGAGACCGCACTCGCGCCTTTCGCCGAGATCAGCAGCCAAATGGCCCGCCTCGACCTCGAACGGCTGAATCGTGAATGGAAAAGGTGTCCGCAACAGCCGGCGCAAGCGACGGGAGGGCGCAGCGGCCCTTTCCCTCCGTCAGATGCCACAAGCTTGCCCAGCGGCACCTTGCGCAAGTTCGCCGCGTGTCGGCTGACGTTGACCTAGACAGCGCCGGGCGTGAATTGCCGCCGGTGGCCCCATGGATGCCAGCGCTGAACACGGGGAGCGCGATACAGGGGGCCTCCGCGCCGGTTAGGGGCTCCCGGCGCTGCCCAGCGCCCGGGCATGGCGCGCTGAACGCATCCCAAGTCGCCATTGTGACGAGCGGGAAATGGGGAGGGGGGTCGTCAGAGGGAAGCGACGAGTGTCAGTACCCAATGCAATGCTGCTGTCAACTGGCGAAAGGGTCGCCGGGAAGACTCGCAAGTACCCGCGGAGTCGGAAAACCGTATTGTCGTTTGCGTGAAGTTGTATGCAGTGGAGGCAATTAGTGGGATGCCTGTGGTAGAGGCAACCAGTAAGGTGCCTGTGGTAGAGGCAATCAGCGTGATGCCTGTGGTAGAGACAATGCACGTGCGTTTGCGCGGTTTTTGTGACTACGCGATATGAGGGGCTGGACACAGTCAGAATCCGGTGCAGACTTGCGGACGTGGTGCTTGTCCTGAAACGGCGGGTGTTCGGCGGAAGGTGGCGGACTTTTTGTCGCCTCGCGGCGACTACCTCCAATTCGCTAGATGATTACGAGGGCCTCGTGTGTGCCTTTGGCGGGCATATTAAGTTATGTGCTTGCGTTCACGGCCCATTGAAAAACGTGGCTTGAAATTGGAGCATGGTGGTTCATTTGTTGCTGTCCGACCATGTGATGCACAGGCGCAGACATATCCCTTTCCGTCATTTTTCAAGTAGGAAGCAAATGCTGCGGAAAATATCAATGCTTCTAAGGGATTGACAACGTTAATATTGTTGTGCGTTGCATTGTGTTGTGGTGCTCGATCCCATTAATTCGCGCACTAATGTGGGTATGTACAGCACGACAAAGTCTGGACCAGCACAGCAGCTGAGCAGGAGAGGAATTTCGAAAGGCTTTCTAATCGAGACAATCAGCTAATTGTCGAGCCTATACGTTCAGGTCATGAGTGCTTCGAGCACTCGCTGGTATGCAAATTCACTTATCGTGTCGTTTGTGTGCCGTTGCAGCGCCTGGTTGATGCAGCCACCGTTCACAGACCAGGGCAGGCCGAGATTTCTGTGAAGGAGTGGATGGCTCTGAAAAGAGGTGCAATGCAAGCAATGCATTCCAGGTAATGCTTAATGCACTGGTATTCTGATGGTTTCCAGCAGTGCAATGCAAGCATTGCATTCCAGGTAATGCTTAATGCACTGGTATTCTGATGGTTTCAAGCATTCTAGCCATCATCGTATAATTCAGCGTAACACAGATGCAACGAAGAGGAAACCGGCACATGGCGTCCTGCATTGCGTCTAGTTGGAGAGAATGTCAGACAGATTGCAGAATATTGCAATATTGCAGTTTATTGGCTGCCTAGTTGCTTAACTTAATGGCTTGGCAAAATGGTTGGCGATTGGGTAGAACATTGTTTGACAGTTCTAATACCCATTCACATCAACTCTCGATGCCGGACTGCTCAGGCTCTGGAAACCGACATCTTTAATGGTGCCACACCCATAGAACCATTGCTACTGAGCGAAGCATGTGGATGCCAGTTTCGATGTAGATGACTGCGGGCACCACACAATGGCGACAGCCCATACGTCTGGGGGACGCATCGCCTCAAATCCGTGGGGTGGGGGCCTCAGTAAATCGCAGTCGGTGCCACTCGATGGTGGTTGGCAGGCCGCTTCTGGGGTTGGAGGCACCAGGGATCCAAGGCGTCTGCACATGGAGGAACCCAACTCTCTTCAGGTGCTCGTCGAGTCTCTCAGGGACAAGACGAGGCAAGAGATGGGCGCCATGATGAGTGATATGAGTGCAGCCGGTGCATCCTCCGTGGCCGCAGGCAATGTCGCCAACAGGATGATGCTGCCCATCAGCTCCTGTGGTAAGGCCTGGTTCATCTTTCTTTTGGACATTTTCCCCGCATTGAAGGATATTCTTTGTGTACCTTGTCCATGATCTGAATTCGATCATCAGCACTGCATGTTGGACTGGCGAAGGACCGGCAGAGTAGCTCCTGACAGCGATACAGACTTCTTAAGGTAGCTATATTCTGATAGACAGATGCCACTTTGTCTGAGAATGCTGTCCCTTGCCGCAGGGCCAAGGAGAGGGCCTGTGCAAGACACTGTCCAAGGTTTCACAGGCGCCAAGATCCTGAAGAGCGGGTAAGCAGAGGTTGCCTTTCGATCACGCGCAACCTTGAGAATCCTCGCGCAACCTTGAGAACCCTGAGAATCTTTGGCGCCGTGCTTTAATTTTGAGGCTCATGATGCGCAGTCTGTTACAAAAGGCTGTTGCACCACAACATACGCGATAGGAAGCGGCATTGCTGCGCGAATGCCCCATTCAATTACACTTGTGCATTTGTGCATGTTGGATTTTCGTCTGCAGGAGCGTGGAGCTGCGCATGACCCAGGTCGTCGCAGGTTTTGTGATAGGTGAGAACGCCCAAAGCATCCTTTCAGGCAAATTTGGTCAAAGTCAGGTGCCCCAGTGCCCTCAGACCTGAACAGCTTGAAGAAAAGAGCATTTTACTCTTCCCAATGCGCTGCATTCAGGTCCTTGAAGGACCAATTAATGGACTGCCATTCGTTGAATACGTTTGTGCACATCATGGTGTCGGAGTCCCACCAAACGCGGGCTAATTGTAGTTTTCGCTTCATAGCTCATCTTTGTAAATGCAGTGCCAGACGCATCAATACACAATCAAAGGACAGGAATTCAATGTGCAGAAAATGAACATGCCGTTGTAATGTTTTTGAAAATAAATCGTGTATTGTTAAAAGCAATTCCAACAGCATGTGCTGCGCTTTTCCCGAATGAGCGACAATGCCCAGTTGGAAATTGCCGCATGATACTGAGCTAAGTTCTTTGGACGACATTGCGAGAATTGAAACATCCTTGCATACGGTCTGACATGGCCTTCGAATACTCTTATGTCAAAGGACCCCAAGGAGCTTCCATCCGCAGCATATCAAACAACACTGGTGCAGAAGTATTTTCATGGACCGAGGCCCCGGGGAGCCGCCGAGCTTTTGAGATCAAGGTAGAGTGAATAGAATGATGACCTCACTTCTTCCTATGGGTCATAATCATGCACGCGAACGAAACACTCTTCCAAACTTGCTTCTGTCACTGAGTACGCTTCAGAGATGACTGCCGCTCTTCCACCTGGAGAATGCAGCATATCATGGTCGAGCTCATGGCCATGGAGTGCACAGTGGCTCCGCTTGCCATGCCTCCAATCTTGCCCTGCATTTTTCAGTTTGCGAAGGTTGATGTCATGAACTGGGTGGCCTAAAATTGCACCAACTGTACCGGCTTGGCGTTGCCATGTGGGAAGAATACTACCCGGTGGTATTTGGTGTGCTGATATGGGTCAACATGCCATGCACCGAGCTGAAGGCAAAAATAGAGCTATTTCAGAGACTCCCTGACAAGGAATTAGGTTGCAGGTGCTGTTTCGCCTTGCCAATTGACTTTGTCGCAATTCGTGGTCCTGACAGACGGAGCACGTGTCGCTGAGCCTCGGAAATTGATGCAGGGATCGCCGAAGGCAACCACGCATGCGTTGTCCATAATTATCATGGCTGTGCATCGTTACAAAGATCTGACCGAAGGAAATTATTTGGGTGAGTACCGTACGTACATAGTGCAGCACAAAGCACACACAACATACACGCAGGCACATGATTGTCATCCCGGCGCCTCGGTTGAGGAAGTGATTGCTCAGTTCAGGCAAATATTTCTTGTGCTTCTCCTTTTGCAGCCAAAGTTAGAGCATGTTGAAAACCGGGCCACCTTGAGGCGAACAACGCCATCGGCTCCCCAAACCTCCCCATGGCACTGAATCCATGTCAAGGTTGTTGATGTTTGCATCATTGCACACGAATGCAGTGGATCTCAGTGCACGCGCTTCCTCTTTCAATTAGGATTGGTGCTTATCATGAATGGCGGCGTGAGCACAAAAGCATGCTCCGAAAAGGAACTAAATGTGCAAGAAACCGGGGATACCACTTCATAGTCTTTGTCATCGTTTGGATGAAACGCGCTGCAGTTATCGACATGGTAAAATAGCAAGATTTACTACAATCGATGTGCATTGTTTTCTTGTGTGCTGAGTGTTTCAGCTGTTTAGGGATGGCATTTGCTGCCAGCGACGAAGCAACACCCTGATACGAATTTTGGACTATTTGAAGCATATGTTGTTTTGAACTCTGAAGCAATATGAGCATATGTACGAAACTCATTAAAGTATGCTGTATCAGCAATCTTCGCCAACAAGAACGTCTGTGCGACTGTATCCTCCGCATTGCAGCTTGCGAGCTTTCGGCCTCTGGTAAAATGACACCCAAACCATGATACGCATCACTGCTTTAGTATTTTGTAAGGACAGGTGGTGCCATCAATGCTTCAGTTGCATTATCTTGAGAAATTGGAATAGTGCTTTCAAGCGAGGAGATACGTTGTGTGTATTGTACACTTGTTCGCCTGTGTCCATCACAACTCGATACACAGCAGGGACCCTCGCTGCCCTCTCAGAGCTTTGTTCGCTACACCCTAAGATCGAGAACTGTGACGTCTCGAAATTGCTGTCTAAAGCACGCTGTAATTCTGTGCAAGGTAAATTTGTGGATCCGGTTCAGAACGTGGAAGGTGTTGAGTTTCTGTACCGGCCACCTCCAAAGCATAGGGTACCGTACGCCGCGTCAGTCACAACCCCAGGGAAGTTGTGATCAGCGAGGGGCGCAGAACTGGAGATGCCACAGGTGGGGGAAACCGCCTATTCATACGCTTTTAAGTGACCTGTTGATGCCTTTTCTTGTCCCAAGATTAATCCAAAATGACTGGCAACTGTCCCTTGTTGTATCCCATCGCGTAGGCCAGTCCGCTCTCTCGGTGGCTGGGTTGCGCTGTTGATGATGTTCAATCCGTCGCAATCGCTCATTGCGTCCTCTGGTACGCCTACATGTTGTCAAAAGACACCGTCACGTCTTTTGAACGATGTTGTGTACGTGATCATGGGCTTGCAGCCTTCAGGATTTGCCCCGGTCTTTGATGGCTAGCCCCCCAGATTGCCCATTGCGTGTCCTTCAGGCGCTGCAGGCAGAGTCATGTGCACAAAAGCGGCCCATGCCACCATCCAGTGATGCAATCCCCGTCAGATTTGCCACATTGTCGGCGTCCAAATTGAGTGCGATACAGCTGGGTGTATTTCGCGATGTCACGCGGTGCAAAATCATGCGTGAAGACCTGCTCAGTGAAGAGTGCTGAGAGCGCAACAGCGTTGCATAATATGAAAGGTATATCTGGTTGACCCCCAGTGTTTGTAACCCCAGAAGTGTGTCGTGTAGGGAGCCATGAAAATCGGGGCCAAATGAAATAAAAAAACGCATCACTACAAGCGAGGTGTAAGGTCTTGGACTGGTGACGCGCTGTTGTCGAATTGCGCTCCACGCAATTCACGAGTCGAAGGCCCGAATCAGGAACGTAGGGATAGTGAACTTAATTGGGGTGGGATGGCGATGCTGGTATTGATCATGCTGTCACGAACACCGTTCGTTTGCAGTTCCGCACTGTAGGTAACCGATTCTTGTGGTGTGCACAGCATCTTGGTGAGTGCTCTCCTTGATGATTCTGATGGCGGGGCCCTGGTCAAACTTCAGCATGAATGATTAGTGAAGAATGAATCTTATGGTTGTGGCCTCGGAAGCATAGTTCCGGCACAGGTGCATGGTTTTGAAGTTGTCGGGGAAATGCTGGAACGTTGGCTTGCATAGGCGTGAACATCGTAGCTGAACACAGTTGAAAGCGTCTTTGGCTGTTGAATCTGTTGGTTGGTTGTTGGTTGAATCTGTGAGCCATTTTAGGTGATTAGTGTTGTTGAATAGTGGGGATCAGCGCGGTTTTCTAGAAGCTTTGATGTAATTGATATCTAAATATGTAACTTGATAACGTCGGATAGACTGCGGCCTTGCCACTGTAGTCTCCATTGGATGCTCATATCAGTAGGCTTCAACGATTGTGCATCGTTGTGCCAAGATCCTAAGAGTGAGATGTAGGATACTAAATAGGGTTGTCAATTGCGCACACGTCTAGTTTCTAATTTCGAATTGGGGAAGACACTATTTTGAATTTTGTGTGCTTGGGATCAATGGACGCCAAGCTTAGAGACCCCCCTCCACCACTTTTGTACCAAACGGAGGAGCCTCAACATTCAATTGTCTTGGAAGGGGTTGCCCTTCGTATGATATGTGTTTTCTTTGATGTGTCACAAATCTTCCCAACCCCCCACCTGCCGGGGGAAGAGTGCCTCTTAGCGGTAAGTGCCTCTTAGCCGCCTCTTAGCATCAATCTTGTATTTCGATCCAGGGTGAGTCAGCAAAATTACCCAATAATGCAATGCACCTTCGAGATTTCAAAGAAAAAAATCAAGATTTATAGCGATTGTAGGGATTTAAAAGGCGGAATGCTAAAAAGCCATCGTAGGAAATGAGAATGACTATCTTATTAATGGAATTAACTATCATGTTTATCAGGTTGACCGGTCTCGCACACGCTCGCATGGTCGCTCCCAGGCACGGGAAGCAAAACCGTAACCGGATGCATTACAGGATGAGTGTATTGACTAAATACCAATCATTGCAATAATGTTCACTTTCCCATCTCCATTGTCCCCATGTATATTCACCATAACACCATGTCCACCATATTTACTTTCCACCATCAAAACACACCATATATCATATATTATACATTAATCGTTCGCTTGCTCTCACACGCTTCCCTGCGCCAAATATACGCCCACCGGAAACTCATCCCTTTTCAAATTGCATCCCGATACGGCCGTAACATATCTGTGTGTCTAACCCATACTTTTCCTTCTGGCCCTGTACTTCCCAAACCGCATTCGTTATGGGGCGAATCAACACCCCTGGACCCTTCCACCATGGCTCGAGCTTGTCCTTGAGTGTTTCGACTTCTGTATTCCATAACCACACCCAATCCCCCGCTCTAAATATCTGTTGGATACGCCTTCCCCTGGTCCTGTGGTTTGCCTTCGCGCGTTGTTGACGCGCGTACTCATGTAGCCTGCCCCACATGGCCCTTGAACTGTTCCACAATTGGTTTGGCGATCCAAACGCGAAAGAGGTGCGAGTCTTCTTGTTCTCTTCTGGCAAAGACAAAGGCGTGTTGTTATAGATCTCCACGGCTTGCTCAACAGTCTTGGCAAAATACTTGGGTTCCTCAGCCCACATGCGCCTCAAACGGTTCAAAAGTGTCTGATTGAACTGCTCTACAAACCCAATAGACGCATGATGGTAAGGAGGTGAGAACTCTTGTATCACTCCCTCCTGTGCGCACCACCTTTGCAATTCCTTGGATTGCGTGGCCTTGCAGATGTCAGAACACAAGACGGAAGGTGTCCCTTGTGTTTGTGCCCACTTCTTTAACCCCCGCACAATGTCCGCCCCCCCTACACCCATGACAGCCCACGCCCTCGCATATCTAGTCAGCATGTCCATGATGACAAGAACAAATCGCTTCTTCCCTACCTTCTTCTCAAGAAAAGGCCCCATGAAATCCAAGCCAATGACTTGGCCAGGCTTCTCCGGCATATGCCAACAGCCGAACGGGTTGGATGGTTGTGGTCGATGGAACAACTGACACACCCTGCATGACCACACTCTATCCGTCACCCACTGCTATGTTGGACGCAAACCCATCTAGCGAAAACGAAGATATGTCTTTCTGATTCCAAAATGCCCTGCATGGGCCTGCTTCCATTGTGCCTGAGTAATGACCAACGAGCGATGTCTTTCCACTGTGCGAAGACGAGACGGTCCCAAAATCCAAGCCTCCTGTCTAGACAAAAAATCTGCCAGATAATTAAATGGTCCTGGACAAAATGAAATTTGCGGAGAGTACCAAGAAAGGTGATCAAGGCGCCTCTTGAGAAAGTCGCTCAAGTGTTTTGGATTGTTGAAGCTTACGGCAGCTTGGTTATCCATGATGGCCCGAACAGGTGCACCAAAAATCCATGGTCTGAAAGTCTGAAGAGCTTTGCAAAGCGCTTCCAACTCCAAGACGTTGCTCATATGGTGCTGAAAAGCTGTTGGCCACAAGCCATGTGCACAACGAATAATCCGATGCCCAGTCAGTAGCACGGCTCCCCAGCCAAGGTTACTCGCGTCAGTGATCATTGTGAAAGACCCAAATAATGGCGCCAAAGGAATAGCACATTTGACAAAATGGCAACGCAACAAAGAAAGAAATTGTTGCCACCGAGCCAATGAAGGATGTGCTTGGACGTCACGCAAGGCTGCCAATACCTGATGGCCCCGCCAAATGAACCGAGCAGAGTGGTTCAACCAGCCGTGAACTTGATGCCAACCTGATTGGGTGGTAGGCATAGGAACTTGCTCAAAATGAGTCAACACTGCGTCCGTCGGTTCCAAACCAGAAGTTGTAAGGGTCACCCCCAAATACTCAAAGCAATCCCGGCAGAACTGGCACTTGTCCCAATTGACCCGCCTTCCATCCCATTGAAGCTCTTCCAATAAAATGGCTATGTCCTGCTGATGCTGGGCTTCCGACTGGGACAATAAAAGAATGTCATCCAT
The DNA here is from genome assembly GCA_905146915.1 of Ostreobium quekettii. Classification (NCBI taxonomy): domain Eukaryota; kingdom Viridiplantae; phylum Chlorophyta; class Ulvophyceae; order Bryopsidales; family Ostreobiaceae; genus Ostreobium; species Ostreobium quekettii. The sequence continues at coordinate 18,304 of CAJHUC010002748.1, forward strand.
ATTAAAAAGGATCTGCGACTGAATACAACTAGACACCCGGCGAACTGTTGGCCACAATGCTCTCAAAAACTCATGGGGACTATTAGAGTACCCAAAAGGTAGCCACATATACTCAAAGAATCTCACTGCCACTGCTAACCCAATAGCACACCACAAACATGGGGCAAGCCAGATTTGCAAATAAGCATTGGACAAGTCGAGTGCTGATCCAATGCGGAACGGACGTAAAGCTACCAAAGAGAGCTCACGATGGACAGGAAGAAAAGGCTGGTGCTGGACACAAGAATTGAATTTTCGAAAATCCAGCACAAGACGAGTTGAGCCATTCTTTTTGGGCACCTCAAATGCCGGAATGATGTATGGCTCATGGTTCACCTCGCGGACAGCCCCCAACTTCACCAATTTCAAAACCTCCTCCAATACCTTCGCCTCCTTGGTTGGTCCCGTCATACGGCTAGAAGGTTGTGTTTTCCAAAGGAGAGGAAAACGAAAAGGGAAGTTGCGGACAATATAAGTGCGACAAGTGCCAAGACCATCTGCAAAAACAGCAGCATATTTGTGGCACAAGGTAGCCAACCACCTAGATTGTGCGGCCAGTGCATGAACGACATCTCCATGAAACCCCTGCATTACCTGACAAAACCCCCGACCCTTGCGACCCTCAGGGATCAAAAGCACCCCCTTATCGGGAATCCGAAACCACTGAACGGATGTACGACAGGCCAATAGATCATAGCAAGGCATCAACTGCTATGGCTCAGCAGAGAAATTCTTGAGTGCGCCCCAGATTCGCACACCATCAGTTTTGACAATGAAAGTGAAATGACGGTTGGGAAGCATCACAAAATATTCCTACAGAGACCCCACGGGAAACTTGCATTGGATGTTAATCCCTCGACTTTCGTAAGGTCCCAGGACTACACTGCAATTCAATGGCAGAAACAAAAGACCATTCTTATGATAAAGAGGGTAAAGAGGGCGTTCAACAAAAACTAGAAAAGATCTCCCATCCTGCCTAGCTACTCCCACCGTAGACAACTGAAAAGAGCTCAGCCGCGGCCCACAGCCGCCCCAGGCCGCGCCACCTCCCGTTTCCCGAGATTGCCCTATTAACACTACCCGTGGCTCCCCATTTGCCTGCAATAGCAACTGCCCTAGGAATAACAGGATGGGGAGTAAAACGCCGTGGCAAAAAGCAGCGTGACGAGGGATGGTGACCACCTCCGAACTGGTGTTTAGCAGAATGGCCTTGAGGCAGCCACAGCAATTCCCGTCAATGACCCCACCCAAAAGCTGGATGCCATAGCGATGAGCAAGACCCGAGCGCTCTTTCAACAGGCACCAAGTCCCTTGAGGGAAGTGGCAAGCGACTGCAGTGTCAACGGTTGTGCGCTCACCGGGGCGAATACAAAGCTCCTTGGGCATGAAAAAATCGTATGCCGCATCACCCGAAAAAGGTTTCTTGGGGAGTGGTGGCAAACAACCCTCCACTGGAAACCGCTGAACCACGAGACTATCTGTGACGTGGCTGCTTGGGGTAAGGCAGTTATTGACGTTTTCTGGAGTGGCGATTACGTAATCTTGGGAATCGGCTTTTTTGTGTGTTATTTAGAGCTTCCTGGTTCCAACGAGCTTTTAAACGCCCGATTTTGTTAAGAAACAGCAAAGTTATGGCTTCCTGAAGTCGTTGTACTTTGGGACAGGGGGGTCGGGTTTTAGATGCTTGGAATTAGAGGACATTAGGTCGATCGTAGGTGAACGGTGGACGGTGACATTGTGCCTGGACGCGCATGTGTATTGTCTTGTCTTGATGTGACAGCGATGGACCCGCGATCGGGCATCGTGCATGCGGATTTGTGCGCGCGCATGCTGTGAATTGTGTAATCCGTTCTTGGCCCACTGCTTGGTCTCTCCGCGACCAGCGAGCCACCAACCGGCTGCGCCACCACCC
>CAJHUC010002750.1:0-24109 GCA_905146915.1 Ostreobium quekettii
AATCGCCTGTGTCAATAACAGCCATAACTGACTTGGTGTTGACAGGCGCCGACAACCTCTGCAGCAGTATCTGCCTTACCCTCAGAGCGCCCTGAAACGTGAGTAACTCTAGTCACCAATGGTCCTGTCTCTGCCCCTTGTTTTGGGTCACCAGAGACTTGCACTTCCACCCATGCAACCCTTGAGTGATCAATGTTGTCAAAGAACTTGTAGTGCAATGTTGAAGCATTGGAGTGTGGTGCGATGGCAGGTGCCACATTAGATGTGCTTCAGCAGCAAATGCCGCTTATCACAAAATGATTCTGGAGCAAGCAGCAGAGGGTGTGAAGTAATGTTGTCAACTGTTGTAGCCATCACTGCTGTCAATAATGGCCTTTCACTATCAGGCGATGTCCAGTGCTTGTTGTATCCTTGAATTTTGCCACAAGGGGTGCATTGCTGACTGACATTTTTCCTTCTTGAAACTGAAATCATCACAGGAGTGCAAATACACATGCGTACAATGTGCATGGCACATACAGACAATATGTGCAGAGTGCATTTGCAACTACCAGATGGCTGCATAGTGGCTGTTGGAATGCGTGTGGCTCACACTGCTAACATACCATGTCTGTGGTCTTTGTGACTTTGGCTGATGCAGTATGTGAGCACAAATTTGTCAACAGCTGACACTTTTGCCTGGTTTAAAGGCGTGTGAAGATGACCCGCCTTCGCAAACGCGTCTCAGAACGGCTTAAGGGAGCACAGAACACTTATGCGATGTTGTCGACCTTCAATGAGATCGACATGTCCAACATTATGGGGATGAGGTCAGAGTACAAGGTGAGAGACCACTGGTGTGTGAAACAGTCATGGTCTCGAAATGGGTGCAACTGGTTGCAAGAAAGGGAAGCAGCTGTGGCAGTGCTGTTAAAGGCAGTGCTCATTGACATGGTAGCAGAAGCTGCAGAGCTGTTTTCCGTGTCGCAAAAATACAGCAGCAGAACTGTGTTCGATCCCATGGCTGTGACAAAGCCCCAAGCATGCAGTGCTTGCACACAGGTGCAAACATGTCAGGGTGTCAGAACCATGCACATCAGTACATTTCCAGACATGGGGATGGGCATTCTAGAAGCCTGGGCAGCATTTGGCAAAGTGCACACAGCAACCCGCATCAGCACAAAAGAAGTGCAGAAACACTGTTGTTGACAGATGCAGGGGTACCTACAAACCTCCAGGACCCCAGCGCAGCACAAGCACGACTACTGGGTGACTGGATTTCTTAGAATGTGGCAGTTGGCAGACGATGTGACACATCCTAGTGCAGCCACATGCATGAGGCGCTGCAGAACTGGAATGCTGTGGGTGCAGCAGGTAATGCATAGCAGACCATTGCAGTACTGTTGATGTACAATAGACAGCAAATGGCAATACAATCCTCGTGCATTATGGCGCAGCATATTGCACAGTATGGTGCTGCCACATGGATGCAGCAGATGTGTGACAAATCGACGCCTTGTATGTACAGGATGTCTTCCTTCAGAAGCATGGCGTCAAGCTGGGCTTCATGTCAGTTTTCGTCAAGGCCTCAGTCGTGGCCCTCCAGGACATGCCTGCTGTCAATGCGGTCATCGATGATGACGAGATCGTCTACAAAGATTATGTGGACATCAGCCTAGCAGTCGCGACACCCAAGGGCCTTGTGGTGCCCGTCCTGAGGGGTGCTGAGAACTTGTCGTTTGCTGGCGTTGAGAAGGTGACTGCCAGCCCTGTCAGTCCTTGTATCAAAGAGCCAATTGCTGCTGCGAATTTCTGCATGGACATCATGAAGTGAATGTGTTGATACGTGAAATAGCATGCTGAGCTTTCAACTTTCTTAAGAGCACTTTGGGCGTCCTTCACACAAATGTTGTCCCTGGACAGGTTCTTGTTTCTTTCTCCACAGCATGAGTGCTTGTCAAATGGTGACTGGGCATATTGCCGGCATGGGGTGTGTGGCTGTGGCATCTGTATATGTTGTGATGAGGGGTGGGTTGGTTGGGGAAGGATGGCACAAGATGGGCGTTTTGCCAACTTGTAGACGTGGCTATGTGGTGGATTGTCAGCTGCCCTATCTACCATTGTGTGGATGTTGTCAATCCAAGGCGCATATCTGTGGACAAGCATTGAATGGCGGTCTGAGTTCAGCAAGAAAATTATCTGGCTGTGCGGGGCCCTGAACCTCACCAACAGCACAGAAGCCATCTTCCTGCTGCTGTGAATGACTTGCAGTCACCACCCTTGCCTCCTTGGCCCCTTCGACAGTATCTTACGTATGTATATAAGAATGTAATATAGGAATATAAGAATATATAATGTTGTATTATATATATAGTAATATACGAATCTTGCATATAAAGCGGCGCCACACAACGGGCGCGTTTCATATCACTGAGCTTCTGGTTCTCCAGCTCTTAAGAGTAGTGAACTATTGGTGGCCGATCGGTGCTTTGGCTTGTGTTCCTGATCGTGCTTGGCTTTGAACAATGCAGGCCATCGTCGACCTCGGTTCCAAGGCTCGAGAGGGGACTCTCTCCATCGACGAGATGGCTGGTGGCACGTTCACGATATCCAATGGCGGCGTGTATGGTAGTCTCCTCAGCACGCCCATCATCAACCCACCCCAGTCTGCCATCCTGGGCATGCATTCCATCCAGAAGCGACCCATGGTGGTCGGCAACGAAATCGTGGTCAGGCCCATGATGTACGTGGCCCTCACATATGACCACCGACTGATCGACGGCCGTGAGGTGAGCTCTCAAATTCTGAAGCTGAAATTGTGAAAATGCAGGAGAAAAGACAAAGTTGCTTATGTGTACATAGATGATGACCTGTCCTAGTCAGCTCCGAGTACGGCGCATTGCCATTCATCTCCATCGTGGGTGGCGTGCGGTCAGCGTTTGTTGGACCTATGTTGGAAGGGGTGTTTGACGCACGGTGTTGCTGGATTTGCAGGCCGTCACTTTCTTGCGCCGCATCAAGGACCTAGTCGAAGATCCACGGCGGTTCCTGATCGACGTCTGAGTCTGTTCAGGGGTTTTCTGATTCGCTGCTAGGGAAGGGGGGCGAAGATGCCGATCAAGGGAGGGGGGGCCCGAATTGACTCACAGCCTTTGGCACTATCTGGTAGTCCTGCCAATACGGGGCAGACTGTAATAAGGAATCACAAGGTGCACACAGCAAGGGGCTGTGATGCCGTGGCTTATGCCGTGCGTTGATCGAACGAGCGGGATGGGGGCCACATGCCTGCCACGGCTGGGGACGAACACAGGAAGAATGAATGTGGACATACAGTAGCCAAGGACATTCTTTGCCATGCTGCAAGTTAATAGACTGCTCTGGGTGCCGGCCTCGCATGCCATCTTCGCCGAGATTTCCTGTGTTCATGTCGGTTTGGGAACCATTGGCAGCTTCGAGGCCTGCTCTGCTCCCCTGGGATTGAATAACTCCAGCAGGGTGGGAAGCGAGGGGCCCTGGGGGTCGGCAACTGGGCGCTGGGCCTAAGGGCACGCTCTCCGCACCACACGAGCGGTGCTGCATGGTGCGTGGTAGGCAAACGAACGAGTCTTTTGTGGCGCCGGGCGCAACATTTCCCACTGCCCTGCTGTTTGATGTCCTCGGATTGGCTTAATTTAATTCTTACACTTCGCTGCCTGCGTCGCTGCGATCCTCGCTGCCCCACGGGGTGCCCGTCGTTGCCGCAATCGGACTGGCGGACATGGCGCTGCCTTGTTTGCTGGCTCTGCGTGTCGACGGGGCATGAAGGCTGCAAAACACAGGGGTTGCGCTCAAGCGCCGTTCGGATAGAATGGGCATACCCAAGAGTTCGCACACCGAAAGCGCCATCGATGAAGCCCGCAAGTTGCAAAGGTTCTATGTGCCGTGCTTGTGGCAAATGCGATTCCTACAATCAGTCATGTCAGAACGCTACAGACGGACGGCCCATCATGCGACTTCAAAATTACACATCCTTGTCCATCCGCAGTTGAACGCGCGACCAACACGTGCATGCATTGCTGGGTCAATTTCTTGGCGCCCGTGTGCATCCACGCGTGGAATAACAGGCGGATTTCGAGCGTCTCCTGTTTCGGGCGTTTTAGGTGTCGTGCATCTATTCGTTTTGCATACCTTGGTCCATTTGGCGATGTCCGCAACTTCCACAAACTCAAAACCAATTCAAGCGGCACGAGTGGCAAGATGCAAGACTCGTTCTGAGGTGTTCCAGTGTAATGTCGCCCCCCAACTTGCTGCACAGTCGTTAACGAGGACGTTTCCTTTTGATCTTGGCAGTGCGGAGCAACTTCGGTCTCGCATCTCGGTCTTCAGTCTTCTATGACAACGCAGTTCAGCTCCCGCTGCACCAAAAAATGAACACGCACGCCACGCACACAGGTTTCAAATGAGACAGGCGGGGCCCTCGAGCGCTCCATTCCAGCACCAAAATGGGCAACAGGTCAGTGCGGCCCTGCAGCGTGGACTCAGCATGGAGGAAGCCCCGCCCGCATGGAAATCCCAACACCACCATTCAAGCCCTCCACGCCCCATTCAGCTGCTCAGATGCGCGACACCTGCGAACCCCTTGACCGCTCTGGAAGTGGTTCCGCTCCCATAAAAAATATGCTGTTGCGAGAACTGGATGAAGCTCTGGGGCTTCGTTCCAGCACTGCGGTACCATCCGAGACGGATACGCAGCACCAGTGCACGGTACACGGCAGCACCATGTTTAATACATTAGACATGGTGTGCAGGCTCCATTAATATTGGCGGACAAAGGCAGCCTCCCCCTTTCCGATCAAGAGCAGAAACTCAGGACAAAACAAGGCACGCCCAACCAAACGGGGATTATCCCCCTTTTTGTTTTTCTTTTTCTTTGAGCGGTTGATCGACTCGGCGCAGCATTAATGGTAATGCCGATGCGCAGGGCCAACGGCTCCACACCAAAAAAAACGGACGGGACGTTTCTGGCCTCCAAAAAAAAGCGCGCCAAGCCCCAGCCTGGGCGGGCCGGATCGCGCCGATTGGGCGCATCACGAACCCACGGCCGCGCCTGGCCCAACCAACCACCCGAGGGCCCCGCAGGCCAGGCGGCTGGCGATGGGGGCGTCGCCTGTGGGCGCGGCCCGCTGCAGCCGGCGGTGCCGACCGGATGCCAGGGCGGGAGGCGAGGAGGATGCGGAGGACAAAGATTTCACCTGCCCCATATGTGAGTCCAGTTCCCCACCCACCCACTAATCGTTGGCTTTGGCAAGGGCTGGAGACGGGGGCCGGTCTCTGGGATTGGGTCCAGGAGGCTGAGGCCGTTTTGGCTGCGGCGCCGCAGGCCTTGTGGACATCGAGGAGGCGCGCGCGAAGGCGGTGACGGTGCCCTGCCGGCACCGGTTCTGCCTGGGCTGCCTGCTGCAGTGGGCGGACATCAAGCGGAACTGCCCTGTGTGCAAGGCGAGTGCGCGGCTCCGGCGCGGGGGGGGGCGCTTTGACATGGACGTCAACGGACGTTGGGGCGCATCGCGGCACGCGGGGTTGGGAGTTTGACGCCGCCCGCCCGCCTCCCTTTGAGAGGCCCAACGCCCTGCGCGATTCGCGCGGAGGGCACCCCGGCCGATTGGTCGGACGGCTTCCGGGCGGCCGCTGGCGTCGACAGGCGGTTGCGGTGCCGATTTGGCGAATGCTGCGGTGCGCTGGGCAGCCGGGATTGGCTGGGGCTTGGGACGTGCTCCGCCGTCGTGGCTCGGACGCCCTGGGCGCAACTCACCGCCTCGCGCGTCCCGTCAGCGCCATTGCACAGAATCGAGGGGAGAGGGGGCGTAAGCCGGCTCTGCACATCGGCTTCGTTTTAGAGAGGCCGCAAATCCGCACGCCTGAGAGACGGAATGCAGCCGGGCACCCCAATGAGCTCGACCCTTCACGTTCCCTGCTCTAGTAGTCATTGCTGCGCGCTGAATCGGAATCATTCGTGGTCATGTGGGTAGCTTGGCTTCGGCGGGAGCCGAGGGTGTGGACCGCTTGTGGGGAAGGGCGGGTACCAAATGGTTGGCCTGTTGCAACTCACGAGCATATTCAGTGGTTGCCGAGGTGCTTTGATTCCGTTTTCTCAAAAGTGACCAACCGCAGCCCTTTTCAGCAGCAAGGCCAAAGTCCTGTCTTTATGTTAGCCTTCGGAGGATAGAGCGGGAGCCTTGCATCCTGCTGGCGGCAGCGTTGATATTGCTTGCTGCAGAGACTGTTGAGAGCACAGTCTCCATGCACATCTCCTTATACACTAATAAAGTCCAAATTGCCATGGCTGAAGTGCTAAAGTGTGTCTGTTTGGAGTGCAGGGCACACTGGAGGGCTACCGCTTCTTCATCCAGGGTGACACATGCTCCCAACAGCACACATTCCCACATGAGGATGAGGACTGTAGAATAACAGCAGTGCAGCCGCTGGGCCAGTCGCAAACCCAGGTCTCTGGTACTAGCCAGGTGTCCAGGCTGAGGGCAGTGCAGTCGAGGCCATACTGCTCAAGGCTGAGGCAGAGGTAATTGGCCCTTTCCCACTGGCCTCATCAATCGGGTGTATGAACAAGTGGACAGACTTATGAACCTTGCGAATGCATCAGTGCATGAACGCTGTGCAGGTTTCCAGGGACACTATGCCATGCACTTTTACCTTCACATTGCGCTTGGTACCGCAGGGTGACGTAGTGCTGTTGACTACTTTCAACTTTTAGGCTGCATAATCCGCTGGCCCCAGGGCAGGTTTGGATATGGTGTAGCTGGGAAGAAAAGCAAAAACCGCTGTAGAAGAAGTAAAGAGGTGCAGCATGGCAGGTTTTGGGGTCTGCTCTGGGATTCTTGTCTTTGTAATTGCAGCTGACTCGTTGTGTTCCCAATGCACAGTGTGCCTGGGAGGAGCAGCCTTGCTTTCCGTGCTCGTTGTGGCTACAGGGATGAGGACACATCGCTGAGGAGACGCAGAGCTGTTTACTCAAAGGTGCGCCACATCCCACGATGAACAAAGCACGAACTTCCTTAATTGGATGTAAAGGCGCATGCAGTGCCCAGTGAGGCAACAAACAATAATCTCCATTTAACAATCCAAAGTGAGGAGGGGGGGGGTGAGGAAACATACACATATCAAAAATTTTTGTTCAAGCATTAAAGGAAGAAACTTTGTGTGAGCATGGCTGAAGCTGGTAGAGCACTGGTTGAGTTCCAGAACCGTTGACCTATTTACAGGAGTGCCCCGCCACTGGGTCATGTCTGCAACAACTCTGTAATCATGCGAGAAGGCTGTCTTCTCTTGCACAATTCATTCTCCACACAGCAAGCAATCCCTTACTGGCTGCCATCAAGCTTCCTCTGCATCAGAGTTGAGGCCAGTCAAGCTGTGCGGCACCTGTGCTGCAGCCACGGCACATCCTGGGGTCTGGGACATAGGAGACGACTGTTGTGGTCGTCCTGTGTTCATCGTGTAAAAGCTTGCTCTATTCATGCCTCCCACCACACTGAAAGATGCTGCCCTGCACTTTGTGCTCATCGTGTGGACAAGGCGCTCTTCTGGCTGTGCACATCTTGACAGGGCGCTGGACTCAGTACCTGAAGGTTCCTGTTGCGCCCCTCGTGTACCCATTTCATGAGGTTTGTGAATCGCTTATTGTGCAGTTCCATGTGACTTATTCAAAGACTCACTAGTGCAGTGGAGTCCTTTGATTTCATCTGGCCTTAGGTATGCCTTTCACAGTCGTGCTCAGCAGTTTGCCGGGTATGCAGGGCCTGTGCGCAGTGTCATCGGGCGTCAACCGGTCACTGAGGTACAGCCTGCAGACTCGCCGCGAAGAAGAGCGGCTGGAGGCCTGGATAAAGCGTGAGTTTCAGGCCATCCTTGGTGCTCAGGTACGCTGCATTATTATTGCTTTCTCAACATCCATCAAGGTGTAAAGGCTTGTGAGTCATTCCCTTGCTTTGAAGCTTGTCCTCAATGGTTTACATTTACCAATGCTTGCCCAAAAGTGTGAAAATGTGATAGTTCCTGACAATGTTTGGCAAAAGCACAGAGCTTTTGCTTATCAAGCTGTGTGCACTTGAGTTCACAAAGTCAAATTGTGTCCCTGCCGGGTGCATGCCCCCGCTTTTCCCTGGCTGTGCAGGATGCCACAGAAGTTGGTGAGCACAACACCGATTAGTTTCTGTGCCCGCAGGACCCCAGCATGCTGACGGCTTTTGTTATGGCCCTTGTCCGTTCCTACGGTTTCTCTCGGCATCAGGCGTCCAGTTTTGCAAGGCCTTCGGGGGCCGCTGGGGTTGCCACACGCATGCAGCAGCAGCAGCAGCAGCAGGAGGGGTTGTGCCAGATGAGGGGAAGCCGCCAGCCCCTGGTTGTGTCGGATCCAGTGTCTGCGCTGGAGCCTATCCTGCAGAGCAGGGCGGCCCGTTTCTGGCACGAGCTCAGGTGGGATGCTCGTGTTGTCTGTTGCCACAACATTGGCAATAAACATCAATTCATCATCGAGATATTGTAGATTGCATTGTGGCACATGTGTGATTATGTGCCTTTGCTATCTGTGAATGAGCGAATGTCTGTGAATGCGCTGCTCACCTACTGCTGCATCATGAATAACCGGTGGAATGCTGAATGGTGCAGTTGTGCTTCCCAGGTGCTTTGCATGGTCCGGGCTGAAGATGGGCACCTACGACAGTGTGGTGCAGTACTCTGGCGAAAGGAGCAACAGCGACGACTCGGGCCCGACGACGGAGCGACACAAGAGGCCCCGTGCCTGGGAGGCAAACTCTGAGTCCGCCCAGTCGAGGCGCCAGGTGGCCTGCGGCACCCGTTCGGGCAGCAAGCTGGGGCCGGGGGAGCCCCAGAGGCGCAGCCCAACCTTTGGCCACTCGTGCGAGAACGTGAAGGAGAGGGTAGGTGGAAAGGAGGGCAGCGGAGCAGAGGTTTGGTGCAGGGAGGGGAAGCGGCAGAGGCGTGAGGCGTACGCGGCGGTGCTTGCCGCCTCCGGGCAGTGCTCAAAGGTGCTGGCCAAGAGGCATGCTGCTGGGAGGGGTGAGAAAGGGGCAGAGGGAATTGCAATCAGGAAGGCTGCGCACGTCGCGTTGATGGGGTGGAGGCGCGGAGGAAGTGCTGGGAAGGGGGCAGGCGCAGATGATGGCTGCTTGATGGCCAAGGGGAGGAAACTGTGCGGGAATGGAGATGGACGGCAGTGGGGCATGGAGGAGCATGGGAAGGGGGTCAGGTGGCTCGAGGGCAAGACCGGGCGGGTGAAGTGCGAGGAGGGGACCGCTGGCTGCGGGGACATGGGTCTTGGGTGGGCTGTGGAGGCTGGCAGTAGGCGTGACAGTGAGGATTCAGAGAATGGGAGGCCCTGCGCGGATGCTGGCAGCCAGGAGGGCTCTTGCAGCCACTGGTGAGGTGTTGCCTGCTGTTTGAAAGATGTGCGGGCTGTTCCTGGGCTTGAGGCGAGGCCTGACTTGGGTCCATGGAGCTAGGGACTAGGGAATAGCGTGGGATGGGACTGCACACAGAGAGAGAGAGAGCAGGGATGATCTTTGAGTGTGTGCCAACCCCAAGGGGATGTGGCAGCCAAGGGCAAGACATTCGCCGCGTCGGCGGCAACAGCAAGAGAATTAGAGTGGCGGCAGGCGACAGTTGAGTATGTGCCCAGCAGCCTTGAGGACTGGGTCAGGAGCCGCATCTTGGGATTCGCAAAGCATAGTTTGGGGTGGGGCCTGGGGTGGGCGCTCTGCACGTGCGGATACAGACCTGTGCACAGTTTTGTGGCATGCACTCTCAGGTTCCAGTTCATTTAGTCGCCAGCTTGGGGCGTCGTTGACCAAGAGGTGCGGATATTATGCTTGGCGCTTGTGCCATCGTCGATCTCGTTTCTGTCTGGTGGACAGCCGCATCAGATGGTATTCGGGGGTCTGTTACAGGGCGGTTTGCCACTCACAGCTTGCCACAGCTCAGTTCAGCTATTAGAAAGGGGCACTGGGCACTGGGCAACACCTGGACATGAAGCCCACCTGCCCTTGGGCTGTGGGCGTCGTGTGCTGGCAGACATGCATCCATTGTGCGCTCAGTGCAAATAATGGTGTTCGATGCAAATATATTTTTTGCATGCTTAGAAAGAAGTCATAAATACGGAAAGGGCCAGTGGCTGTTGTCTATGGGCACATCGTGCACATGATAGTCCATCGGACATCCGCCCGCATATGTCTCGTGTTGCCAACATGTAGTACCATATGGTTGCACAAGCTCAGGAGGAAATGATGCCATCTTGACGATTTCGGCATCGCGACCCTGGGACTTGGCAAGCGGATGCCTGTGCTCGTTACCTGAAGTCGCCTGCAGCCAGTCTTAATATAACAAGCAGTAAGCGCCTCATAACCCACTTGCTTGATGTACCTCTCCAAAACCACTCAAGTACTATCACGTGGCTAATAAGCCATGTGCGAAAATTCATTGCTAGGATGATACCCCCCTTATGCCTTTGCCGGATCTCATATGCTTCCAACAAAGTTTTAGACTTCTGTACTCACCACCACCACAGTATTAAAAATGCCCCAGCGGTGTATTGCTGAGGAGCGGGATTCGTATTGTGTGGCTTTGGGAAGTCTCCTTTAATCTGACTCAGGTCGCAAGTTGCCCATCGTCACTGTCACTACATCAGTATGACAAACACTGAGGGCAGAACGCGCATGACCAGAATTTTTCTGTTTGGTACAATGATGAGTCCAAGATACGGTGCGTAATTTAATGTTGATCAATGCGGAATGTGTTAAAGGCCAATTGAGTTCAATAAGTTGGCTTTCTGAGTAGACAATCTGGGTTTCTCTTCTTTTCAAGACATTCTGCGGCACGCTTTGTTCCTGCATCTCCTGATAGTGGCTCGTGAATGGCAAAAACACCTCCGGAATGAACGGCAAACTGTTAGTGCGTCCCTCCATCGCTCCAAGGTGCCTGCAACAGCTTGATCCATTCCAGTACTTTCAAGTGTCAAAGGACGCGAAGGACGGTTGCAGCTCACTGCACCTGTTGCCCCTGAGGACCAAGGGAAGCTCCGTATGCAGTACTGCAGACACTCTGCATTTTTTTCTCAACAGCAAAGATAGCTGTCAAAAGCGTTGACTTGTGATCTGTCACTTGTGGTGTTGTGGGACACCAAATACGCAGGAAATTTGCTTGTCGTGTGCATTGGTCATCACCGCACAGTGCTGTTCCATCAATTGCGTGTTTCCTTTATAATTTTTTCCAGAACCGAAGGTCAGGTTCACCGGCCCTTGGTGAACTTCTCTATGCTGTCCAGCGTTTCAATTGGCCACCCGGTCATTAAATCAATGCCCAGCCGAAGCCAGCGAAAATCAATTCACCTGAAATTCCAACCTGCGTGCCTGTACTTTAGGCAATGGAGTGGAGTGGGGCTTAATTGGTCTTACTCCATCGCCCTACCTAGCTAGCTAGGACCCTACAGGGTCGCCAGTCGGCGTTCTCTGTGCCATAACGATTGCGAACCCCTTCCTCACGCAAAACTCCCTCGCAACAGGCTTGTCTTCTGCTCTAGCCCGCCTGCTCCGCCGCGCTGCAAACACCCGGCACCGCCACCGAAGCCGAATCGGCCCACCTTTGCATCCGCGCCGTGAGTGCTGACCGCTCTTTTTGTGTTCCCAACGACGGCTCCGTTCCGACGGCATCTTTGCCCGCCCAAAGGCTCCCAGGCGGGAGAAACCCTTACTTGCTCTCTAGAAGCCTATCGACTCCTCTGAGAGCATCCAGAAGCCTCTAGAAGCCTCATTCCTGCGCAGACTGCAGATCACCGCCTTTCGCGACTGCAAGACTCTCTTTGGACAGCGGGAAACGCTTTCGGCCCCAAAAGCATTTCAGGCCCTTTTTTCTGTTTTCGTGCCTGAAAATCGCGTCCGGATGCCCGCAGGGGGCCGGGAGGGGATGGCCCAGGAGTCCCCCGCGGCGGCGCCCCGCCGGGAGACCAACTGCCCGGAGGTCGTGCTGAAGGCGATCTACGGGGATCAAGGGGACAAGAAGGCGGCCTACGAGGCGTCCCTGCGGCACTGGTGGAAGGAGTACGCGGCCAGGAAGAACGACGAGGAGGAGGAGCACGTGGCGGACTCGCTGATGTACGACGAGAGGTGCCACCTGCCGCGGACGGTGACGAGGCCGGAGTTCGACAACGAAGGCGAGGGGCGGTGACGACATGCAGCTGGACGACGGGGTTGATGGATTGATTGTTGGCTGTGGGAGCGGCGTTGTTTGTCGTCTATGAGCTACAGTGACTGCTTTTCCGCTCTGCAATTATTGCTGTTTGTGGGCTGCAGTGACGGCTATTTGTTCGTTGCTGTGATTGGGGTGAATGTTGCTTGTGGGATGTGGCGGCCGTTTGTTCGGCATTCCGTCAGCCGCGTTTGGAAAGGACTTGCTGCGGCTGGGGACGCGTTGCGTAGTTGTTTCTTGCTTCTGCACGGTTGTATCCAGTGCGCTTCCTTTGATTACATTTGGAAGGCCGGGTCATGTGTGTTTGCAAGTTCTGAGAGGCATGTTTGACACATTCCCTGGAATGTTGGGCGAGTGCTATGTTTTGAGCCAGGCGGCACTGCCTTCATTTCTGACAAACATGTGCTCTGCTGTTGTGGATGTACCATGTCCAACAACATAAGCTGGTGTCTGGAACACCGCAGGCAAATGCACCTTCCTGCACAACTCACTCAGGCTCATAGTCCCTGGAATCTGACCCTTCGATTTGGATTACCAGCCAGTGCTCACCTGGGCGAAATACACAGCCTGTCATCCCTGTGTGGTGTCGTCTATGCAAACATAAAGCTGCCCGTTGGTATTTGATGTGGTGTTTAAGCCTCTGCACATCGTCCCAAAGTGTCAGGGCACATAAGGGATTTGGTTTCCTCAGTCCAGGAGATTGGAATATCAATCCGCAAGCATATGGAGCATACTGCTGCCCAGTGTGGTTGTGTTGTACACATCATGGGTGTACACACCACACCAGCTGTTTGCAAATACTGCTAACATGCCTGTTCCAGCATTTTCGAAGGCAACTGGTTGTTGAAATCTGCTTTGATGACATTTGACTATGCATTACAAGGCATGGCCTCTGCACTCCGTCCAGAATGTGTGCTCCCCAATGGTGCATTGTTTTTCACTGCATCCTTCCACATAAAGCAGTTGGTGTCTACAAGCAAGCCACGGTCAAGGCACACTGATTTTTGACACTGTGACACTGATTCTGCAAAAGCTGGTGCAGAACTCACCATGCACATGGTGGGACAGAGCAGTGGCAAAAGGTGAAGATTGGCTTTCCTTTCAGGTGTGTCCCTGCGTCATGTTGCACCGTGCCTCCCTACCTGACCGTGAGTGCTTTTCATTGTCTCCCATGATGTCCAATGCCAGCCTGCACTTGTAAGGCAGCGTCTATGCCAGCATAAGGAACATGCATGCAGCAGTGGTGTTCTGTGTTGGAAGTAGCAGATATCTTCATCTCTGCAGTGGCGCTCACAGCTCTTGCTGATGCCTTCATACTGAAGGCCAGGGTCACTTTTGGCACTGTCGTACAACTGTTTTGCGGACCTCGGGGAAAATCAATTTCTTCCGAATTCAAGCTTCGTTACCGCAGAGGGAGCAACTTTGCATCTGTGCTTAAGTATCATATCATTCAGAGCTGGAAAATTAAGGACCGAAACTTGAAGCCCAAGATGGGAACCAGTTGGAGGGGGGCGCCGCGAGTTCAAAGCCCCAAAATTAGTCATGGGCACAAAAGAACGTGTTTTTCGCATTCACGTCTCTTTCAGCCCAAAACGTCAACAAAACGCGGAAAACACGCTTTCGTGTGCATGCAAAAAACGGGTACGTACCCGCTTGAAGTGCCCAAACGCGTGCAGCGCACGTTCACGTTTCCGCTTCCGATACCGAACGTGGCCCCCACACATTTCTCTCTTTGCGAACAAAGCCCGATGCACAGGTCACGGAAAAGCAAACCCAGCGCACACATTCGCGCGTTCGCGCTTCAATGTCCTACATCCCCACCCCTGCTCCAAACCGACAATCTGGACCACCCGCCATTCCGTCCAGCGCACACAAGAGCAGTTCCACGCACCGACCCACGCAGCCCTGCCCCACCGCCACCCTCCCGCCCACCCAGCACCCCAGTCGCCGGTCGCCGACCGCCCCCCCCGGCGCCATGGCGGCGCGAGTGAGGGCGTGCCGATCGGGCATCCCCGTCCGTCCCGGCGACCCGCCGTGCGTGGAGGATTCCGTGGGCATCGGTCCACCCGTGGGCCTGGGCGGCGACGCCGAGGCCATCCAGTCCGCCATCGACGCCAGCTTTCTGGCCTTCTCGGCCTACCTGGTGTTCATCCTGCAGGCCGGGTTCGCGATGGTGCGCCACTGGCGCGCTCGAATCAGATTCGAAGATTGATCAAGAATCAATCTTTTTAAGCACAGCATGCTGCGATCGCCCGCCTTGCTCGTCGGAACTCCGCTGCTGTTCACCACCTGTGCCTCCTCCGGGTGCCTCTTCCCGCCTCCCTTAGCCTGCGCCCGGCATCTTTAAGCTGTCTGCAGTTTACGGTGGCCATCCATTAGGTATCTCGCCTTTGCGCTGGTGGGGAGCGACTGGAGGAATCATTCCATTGGCGTACAAGCGTCGCTCCGCCCGTGGCGGGCTCTAAAGACCGGATTCAAATTTGATCTGGGCGAGGAGGGGCGCGGGCCGAACCGGGCGGGAGGCGGTGACTGGGCCGCGGGCGCGAAAGTTCGTTGTCGGTCGTCGGCGGATCGTCGATTGGGATCGCGTGGCGTGAGATGGCCGCATCTTTGCTGTTGTGCGGAGATCGCAGGAGGTGCAGTTTGCCGCCTGTCCTCCCGGGACCCTTTTCGGAGTTGGGCCTGGGCCTCGTTTGCCGTGGGGGACACGAAAGCCGCCCCCCCGTGGGCCCGCGCTCGGGTTCGCGGGGCAGAGACGTCAACCTGTCCCTGGCCCACTAATCCGTGGCGCCAAAACGGTGATTAAGTACTACGCTCTTGCGTGTGTTCGGAAAACGGTGCTTACCGGTACTACGCCAGGAGCGTTCTTGTGCGTACCCATGTACGGTACTCGTGAAGCGTGGCACTGCGCATGCGGGCGCTCGTGATGTGCTGTGGCGGTTTGTTCTGGTAAGCGTGCATTTTACAGTATTGCGTTGTTTGCAGGCGTGTCTGCAGGGTGGACAGTGCACGGCGCAGGAATGCTGCGCCTATTTTAGTCACGTGTTCAGTTTCTGGCTTTTGCCGTAGTGCAATCAACGCTTCCGCAAAGCAACGTAGCGATTGGCCTTTTTTCGGGGAGAAAACAATAAAATAAACTATGGCCTTTCAATAAAATATGTGGACCAACGTAATATAACAAAATAACGCCCTGGAAAAAAGTTGCGCAGCAAAAACCGCAACGCCAAATTGTTTGATGCGCAAAGGTTGAATATACTACGGTAGACGTTTTGTTTTCGGGTCCGTTCAGGGCGGTTCGTATTTTCTTCAAAGGCGACAGGATGTGCCTGACATGGTATGTTGATGTTTCCATGTGCCTGCAGTTTGTTGTGGGGTCAAGCCGGGGGCACAGCGCGTCGAGCATCATGCTGAAGAGCATCATTGTCTTGTGCGCAAGTACTATAGCTTTCTACGTTCTCGGGTGAGCGGCTCAGCGCAAAATTAGCATCGCAGTTTCGAATAATCATTACGCTGTGCCACTTTGTCAAAATGCTGTGTCGTCAAATCATGCTACAAAGCCATTTCTGCCGAAATTTTACCTTATTTTGTCCTGTTGAAAATGCAATCAGCTGAGGAGCAAAACATTAGGAGCATTAGCAGCGAATGTCATTGGCATTGACAAATTTGTGAAGCAGTAACGCGGCAACGTACCAGGTGTCAGGAATCGGACCAGCCGCGCATTTTCCGCCAAGATTTCGTGCTATTTTTTGTGGCATGTGATTCGGGAGGTGAACATCACTGAATGCATCTCATTTTGCAGCATCCCTGATCTCGTTGCAACGATGGTGAATTGACCATAATCATGTCTTGTCAGTGCACTAGTGTCAGCGCCAATCCATTTTACACAATCCGCGTATTGTATCCTGCCAACTAGGGGGACCACCCTTTCGCAATCTTGAGCACTGCATCATTGATTGTAAATGCACATGGGTAATGTTTGAATCCTGGAATCGAAACATTTATTCAACGCTTCGCACCGCAACTGTCCGATTTAGAACAAAGTTTCCTGCAGTGCATGCGAGTCTTAAAATTCTCGCAAGGTTCGGTGGAGCTGCACAATCTAAATATCTTATGACAGCAGCGGCGGAAGGCCACCGATATTGATGTATGTGGCCAGTGCCTTTTGCGGCACTATTCTCCCTGCTGTGAACATGGGTTATTAAGCAGCGCGGTGTCTGAACATGTACCGCAATTCCGTTGCCCAAATGTTATCCACACAACCTCGCATCATATATTGGCGTGTCCAATCATAGTATCAAAATTGCGTTAGAGAGTCCCTTGTCTCAAAAGGATCAAATGATACAATTGAGTGTTCAGAAGCAGGCGTGGGCGGTGACAATTGTCTGCAATAGCGGTGTACTTTGCCCTGCTTCTTTGGGCAATGGACCATGGAGACTTCCGCCCTACAAAAACTTAGCTCTACAAGGTCGTCGTTCAAACAGCATTGAGCACATCTCCAACGCTGCAATTCCCAAAAGTCCATAGCACTTTGATTTTGGTAGGATTACGCATTCCGAACGGAGTGATCCATTGTGTATATGCTCGTATCCTGGCTCACCAACGAATGTTTAGGACGTGCAAGCAATCCAATTGATTGATCAAATGCAGGTCCCCGGGCGAAGTTTTCTCACTGCAGTGCTGGTTTACACAAAGCCCATCGATCTTCGAAAAATCAACAGTATCTTGCAAAATAGATTCTAAATTTTAAGTTAAGTTATTAAAGCTACATAAGCTGTGTGGGAAAATCAGCATTTGTCGAAATCTCCGCGGCCTGCAGGTTCGGATTCGCCTTCGGCGAGAAGGAAGGCAGCCCCACGAACGCCTTCATCGGAGCCTGGGACTTCGCCCTGAACGCGACGCACGATGACGGCGGATGGGGTCGCTTCCTCATCCACTGGGCCTTCGCGCTCGTGGCGGCTGCCGTGGCGGCGGGCTCCCTGGCGGAGCGCGCCACCATCCTGACGTACATGCTGTATGCGCTGCACATGGCAGCCTTCGTGTACCCCGTGGTGGCCCACTGGGTGTGGGACGAGCGCGGGTGGCTGTCTCCGTTCAGGTGCGGGCCTGCGCGGAGTGGCTGTTAGTTTTGGAATTGTGTGATTGGAATTAGGACAGGCAGGGCGATAATCCGGCTGTGCGTGTAGGAACGCACCGGCAGCCAGAGTGCACCGTCGAGTGTGCTCTAAATGAAGTATGATGTAGCCCATACTTGCTACAATGGGAGCGTGTAGGCACCTTGTAACGCACGTAACCGCAAATTTCCTTCGAGTAAGGGATGAAGCTTGAGTTTCACACATATCTGGAATGAATGATTATTGGATGTGTGCCCGGCGCATGCTTTAAGATTGCTTCTGTGACGGGTCGAGTTGCAACTAAAGATGTTTCAGGTGCTCCGCGAATGCGCTTGCAGCAGATTTGCTCCCAAATGTTAGTTCACTGATACACCCCACACGAACTGAAAACCCCTCTCCAGAGAGTGGATCTGCCGGCCCCCAAATGCAGCGGATCTCGCAGTTGTCTGCACCTTACCTTGTCTCCCATGCGCCACCGGCACTTCACTCGCGCCACGCCAGCCATGAAATTTTCGCCAATTTCCCAATTTCCAGCGCCGATTGACACAGTGCGAAATGCATCATTCAAGCAGGCGCTTCAGGCCCAAACCCCTTGCCATCACGCGGGCCACCTTTGCAGCATCACCCAAGGCCCATTCGCCCCGTGCCTCACATTACTCCGTACTACCACCACTCTGTTACGACTGTGCATAAATTTTGCGCGACGCGTTCTCACCGCCACTCACCCCAATGTACTTCATAACAGCATGCACCACACAGACAACGTGCGCACGTTGCACACATCGCATTTCCTACTCGCAGGCCCGACCCTTTTCTGGACGTCGGCATGTTGGACTACGCGGGCGGCGGCGTCATCCACATGGTGGGGGGCTTCGCTGGCCTCGTGGGCGCCATCGCCCTTGGCCCGCGCCTGGGTCGCTTCGCCGTTTCCGGCAAGCCCAACATCGTGGAGCGCCGCTCGCTGCCCCTCGCCGTTCAGGGAGCCCTGTTCCTGTGGTTCGGTTGGTACGGATTCGCGGCGGGCACCGCCACGTCAGGTGGGGGGCCGCGCGCGAATCGCAACGGCAAAAGAGGCGCGAGCGCGTAATTGTTATACAAGTGGAGAACGACATTCTGCTATGCCGACTGCGGTGCAATTTGATACTAATTGATGCCATCGCACCTACTTTTACGGCATCGCGACGACGGCGATGGCGCCATTTTGTGTCAACATTTCATCGCAGTTTGCGTTGCAAACATGGTGCTTTCTGGTAGTTTTGCACTTTGTGTTGCTTTCTTTAGATTCCAAAGTATTACAACACGTTTCAGTGTCAAGGTGCCTCTCCGCATGGGCCTTGAACCCCTTGCGGTGTCGTTGCTTGACATGAATCGTCGCCAATTTGCTCTCCAAGCTGTGTGACGCAAAGTGCGGCAGCATTTCGGAATAGCACCTTCCAGCACGGGACATGATGAATGAAAGATATCGGCGACATTGCAACGACGAGCCGTGTCTGATCCAATGAAAGAACGAATGAGAGACTCAATTAGTCTGCCAATCAGTCCACCAATGAGCAACCATTGCGCATCAACGCAAGCATCCGACCAGCAGACCCTTACTCCGCCCAAGAAAACTGGCCCCAATCGCATCATCAAGAAATCCCCATGTTTCTTGCAGCCATGTCACTGTGATTGCATCCCGTTGTGCTAGGTGAGGACGTCAACATGACCGTGGCGTCGCGCGCCGCCGTGGTGACCACCATGTCAGCGGCATCCTCCGGGCTTACGGCCCTCCTTACCGCGAGGTCGTGGACGGGTCGCTGGGACGCGTTTGAGGCGGCTGCGGGCGTTGTGGCCGGGCTGGCGGCATCCGCGGCTGGTAGCGCTGTGGTGGAGGTACGGCAATGTCCCAAGTAATGCCAGAATGAGTGATGATTGCAGTACATACTGTGCTTCTTGTTGGAAACACTTGTCGAAATTGTATGTTGTGCTAAATTATTGCACTTGGCGGCGAATGGAGTACTTACAAGTACAAGCAACTGAGCTTGTGACTGGCGGAGTAAAGTGCACGCATTTGAATGTTTTCCGTTGGGTATGGCAGGCATACCCAACGATACCAAATTGCAGGCTTGCTACTTACGCCGTAAACACAGATTGCATTTACGGTTTTTACGTGTAAGACTAATTTTTACGTTTTTACGCTTAAAAATGCGTAAAATATGCGAACATGACGTAAGTACCGCAATGTACACATAAGGACAGTACATGCAGACTTGGGCAGTGGGATGTGTGGCAGGCTGCCGCTGCCAGACGCCCTTGAGTGCGTAGAAGACGAACTTCTGTTCCGTGCCGTCGTTGTCCTTGCCAAGGGCGAGGTACCTCGCCCACCAATGGGCGTTGCGTTGCCGGTGTTCGAGGGGGTGGAAGAACTCATCATTGTGCGCGATTTTCATCGTGTAAAGTGGGTGTTCATGAACACCCGTAGAAACGTAGGTACAGGCGTAAAAATAGCCCCTTTTGCAAATTTACGTTTGTTACGGGTAAAAAACGTAAACGTAGACGTGCGTAACAAGCCTGCCACCTTGATGCCATCTTGTTAGGCGCCACCAAGGCGCCGAGATCTCCTGTGCCTGATTTGGCGATGATGGGCGCAAAAAGGCACATGCGGCTGTGGTTGCCTTCTCCAAGTCATCGGCTTGGTTGCACAGAGAGCCATGACGATTGGTGAGTCTGACCTCAATTGATCTGGTGTATCGTTTCTTCATGCATCATAATTTACCATTTACGGAACGCTCTCCAACACAGCGCCAGAGGTTGTAGTCAACTAAAAAATACGATTTCTGTTTATAACTGCCTAGGAATGAAATGGCCCCGAATTGGGCAGTGGACGTCCTTTTGAGTCGATACGAAAACCTTGGACAAGGCACAAGTTCCGCGCGTGTCGCGAGATAGACGGCATAGTGTCAAATGACATTTGGTGATTGCTTAAGTCACCATGTCAAAATTCCCTTTGCAAATGGCAGCATTGCCGCCAAAGAGGAAGTAACGCATAAGGCCCATGGGTTGACGGCAACGCGGCCCCCGCCCTTTGCGGCTGCTGGGACGACAAATGTTGGCGGGCTACTTATGCTCGCATCTGGCTGGCAGTGCTGGGTCGGGCTCCATCTGAACGCAGATCTGCCTGAAATGGTGCCAGGTGTGGGCGGGTGTGGTGTGCGGGGCTGTGGCGGGGGCGGCGGCGGTGGGCGGCAGGATCGGCCTGCTGGCTGTGTGGGTAGATGACCCTGTCGGCTCCAGTGTGCTACACGGACTGTCCGGCGCTTGGGGGCTGCTGTTCGTGGGGCTGCTGGCGGATGAAGACTTCATAGGGGAGGTGGGGAAAACTTTCTGAGTCTCATTGCATCATTAGGACTCATCAGGTTGACCTCGCGGAGTTGTGGATGTTATGTGGGCTTCACGCCCGGGACGTGGCAGGAAGGTAGTTGTTTCTGTTCTTCGGATTGCGCACAGCTAAGCACCATGTGCGTTGCATCTTCATCCGGTGGTGGTGATGGACCCTCATGGGATCCTCATGGGATCCGCACAGAATGCGCAGATGTGAAAATTGGCCAGCAAAGTTGATGCAGCGTTTTCCGTGTTGCCGCTTACGCACTACTCTAGCTGTGGCTGCCGCGCGCATCGCAAGCGCAAGGGGCCCCACTTTTTTGCTTCACGTGGCGACAGAAATGTCAATACCCTCCCGTTGCACTTCGAGGCTGGAAGCCTAACACATGCGCCCAAAACGCTATCTACCATTCTACACTCAGCCTTCAGCATAGCCACGCTACTCTCGCCCAGTTCTATCAGAACGAGGGAGTAAAGCAGCCACCATAATTAGGAGAAGTGAGGATCTGGAAACTTGCATATAAAGGCGCCAAGAAGGATGCGCTTTGCGTCCACACCCACGTTGTCTTCAAGTCATGATATCGTCAATCGATTGCGCGCTTGCTCGGCTTTGCAGGGACTCTGAACCCGCGTACATACGGCCAGGACAAGCACTGAACAATGGCCGTGGCTGGGGCCCTGCGAGTTGCTCCCTTCAGCTCCGTCACTGCGTTCTGCCATTCAGTTCCAGCCCTGCACCGCGATCAATGCACAATCAGAAAACATCCTGTTTGCGCGATGCCAGCTGCGATGCCATTTTGACACAAAGTGGCGCCGTCACAGTGTTTATGATGGCATAAAAGTGGCTGTGATGGCATAAAAATGTCTGTGATGGCATCAATTATGTCAAAAGGCATCGCAATGCGCACCCAAACATGCCGTGTTTTGTATGCCACAGCAATCACTGTGAAGGCAACATTTTTTCTGAAAATGACATCGCACTTGGCATCGCAAGCATGTCTTATCTGCCAGCGATGGGAATATCGCTGCGATGGTCCCCAAGGCCACCCAGCCTGTTCACCTCGTGCCTGCGATACGATGCGAAGTGGTATGGAAATTAAGGGTGGTCGATCAGAATGCAAAGGGATGAGATCCCTGAAAAATCTATGACAGGTTTCAAAAATGCGGAAGAGTCAAAAGTGGCTAGGCACTCCATTTCATGCTGCGCGTTGCGTGCAGCTGCATCATGCAACATGCTGTTGCCCCTTGGTCAGCGATAAATGGGTCTCGCTTGCTGGAAACACTTGCCAAATTTATGCGTTATGCCAAATTGTTGTACCGAGCCGCGCATGAAGCTACAAATCTTCCCACTGTTTGGCACGGATGCATCACAAGTCGCAGGGGCCTACTAAATTTTATTTGCATTTCTGTTACCATAATATGGCTACTGGAAAGTTTTTAGTGTCATTAAATTCAGGTTTTAGCGGTGCTACTGTCGTCAGGTTTATGGTTCAGCGTTGCTTTGTTTGGTTGAAAATTGCTGCGACTTCTGGCAAGTTAGCAAGGATTCGAACTTATGAACATCCGTTCACTGCTTATGCGCTTACTGGCTCAGTAGCTGAAAGGCAGCCTGGCCCTCTGATTGGCCATTACAGGTGTATGGCTCCAACATGCGGGGAAGGGACCTGCAGGGCATCTTCTACGGCGGCAGCGGCAATCTTCTTGCAGCCCAGGCGATTGGAGCGATCGCCATTGCCGCTTGGGCGGCGGCTAACTTCGGTGTACTTTTCCTCATCCTCAGGTTCTGTCGCTGTCGAGCAGGTGTTCATTGTGCGATGCACGCATGGCCGTGGGAGCCGCATCAGCTACAGCGCCTCAGTCTGGACCAATTCGACTGCACGATCGTGTGTTCCCGAGCAGTTCCTTGTATTTATTTGATTCACATTGCTGTGGTTCAGGGAGAATTGGCATAAGAAAATTAATATGTTGTCTACTGGCTTCATGCCACTTTTCCGAAAAAAATGACATTCTCTGATAATCATCGCCAGAAGGAAAGCACAGATTGTCGAGAGAAGTTCCCCAATCAGTAGTACATGTCCATTTAGGAATATATCGCTGATTATATTTGATTCGCCAATGCGGGAGCTAAGTGTACGCATACATTGGAGTGCTCAAATGCAGGGAGACGTTGGGCGATTTCGTGCAGGTTTCATTTTTTTCCTCTAGAAATTCTTGTTTTCAATGACTTCCACATATGTATGGCTTCTCTTTATTGTAACAATTATCTGGGGTGATAAGGCCTGTACTTTATGGTTTCCACAATAGGAGAAAGCAAAGCGATCATAATGCAACACTGAAAATCCGTGAAGAATGTACACGTCATGCGAATACACATGTGCGTGTGAGCAGTCATGCGTAATCATGTCTAAATCGTGAACGCAAGCATAGCGTCATGTAAGCAGGACACGTTATTGAACTCAGCACCGCTCTTGTTGCTCTGATCCATCCTGACATTCGATTAATGCGTGTGGGCATCAACGCCCATACATCAGGCAATAATGTGTGCGAAAATGAAAACAAAGTCGTTGTGAAAATGGACCCCAAGCTGTTGGCCCGAGCGTGCCGTCATTGGCGCGCAGCGACCGCAATCTACATGCACTGAGTGCGCTCTGCGCATTGGGCAGGTGTGATTTCTCGATGCCAAAGACATGTTAATGGCTTATTTCAGAAATACGTATTGTTCCCTTGTCCTGGTGTCACGTACTGTCAGGGTTGCTTCTTCGCTCAATGTCGGTTTGCCCTGGTCAGAAGGGCTGGAGTTGCCATGCTGTTTCGAAGGGTGCCTCTGTGCGGGACCATTATTCGGAAATAATTGTACGGATAATTTACCCCATTATTACCATTGTTCCCAGTATCGAGCCTCTCTTCCCACCGCTCAACAGGCGCCTCTGAAACACAAGGCATGCACCAATTCAATGATGTTCGCGTCGAGCGATCAAAGATTTTCATGGACCTGCAGCTCAGCGTGGGATTCGAACCTGAGGAATATTCCTGAACGTTCCAGGGCGGCCGGCGTACTGCGGGTAGACAGCGAAGGGCCGGTGAACGGGAGCCGCGGACGCAGCTTCGCGGAGGAGCGCAAGAGCATGAACGACGCTGAGGACTCGTCGGCGCAGGCGTGCCTGACCATCTGATCCTAATAGGATCAGACAGGATCAGATAGTATCTACTCCGGCCTAGCGGATCACCATCCGATGCGAGGCATCTCCGGTCGACGGGAGCCGAGGCAGAATCTCAGGGCAAGCAGATCGTTACATCGCATGAACACTTGCAGAAGTCACAGAGATGCTTTAGCCATGCAAATTTTTCAGCCGCTGGGGGAGGCGCGCCTGGGGATCTGACGTCCGATGATGTAATCTAATACGATC
>CAJHUC010002751.1:0-23463 GCA_905146915.1 Ostreobium quekettii
ATTGCCTGCACCGTTGCGGTTTGCGCATCGGTGTAAATAAGCAAATAGGTGTGATTGAAGACCGACCAGAGTTGCTCGGTTGCCGCATAGTCGAGCCGGATGCCACGATAGCTTCGTAGCGAAGAGAAGAGACCGGTATCGACATACGAATCGTGCGCGATCCAATACTGGTCCGCATCGTCATAGCCGGTGAGCAGGCGATAGTGCCCCATGCCATCGTTGGGATCTTCTTCCAGCCATGTTTCGATGAGTACCGGGATCCCGTTGCTCAACAACAGTCGCATGAGATCTCGATCGCCATTGACACGCATCTGTGCGTGATAGCCCTGGCTGGCGGCATATGCAACTAACTCTTCTGGCCCCACATTCTTGTCATCTTCGTGGCGCCGCAGGACTGCGCCAATGTCGGCCTGTGTTAATGGACTGCCAAAGTAACTCAGGTTCATGGCCAATGTGGCTGGCCCACAGTTGTTCCACGTCTGCCACTCGTGGTTGAACCCCGTTAACTCCACCCGTGACGCTGCTGGCTGATAAGAGGGGGGGGCAGTCGGAGAGGCAGCGGTTGGGGGTGCTACGGTCGGAGGTACAGCTGTGGGAATCAAGACCGGTGTCACCGGTGCGGTTGGACCAATCGCAATGGGTGTACGTGCTGCGCCATCCTCTGGCGTAGCAACGCCAACGGTTGGATTCGCCTCCACAAAGCGCTGTGCCCGTGTCGCGGTGTGGGCTTCCATGCGGGATGGTGGGCCTTGGGTGGTACAAGCGACCACGAGCCACAGCAGCAAGAGAACACTGAGGATTCCATAGATTAGGGGTGTTGGTTTTCTCATCATTCTTACCTATCTACTCATCTACGATCTCACTCTCAACCCGAAACTGACTACTGGCCGAACGTCCCCATTGCGCTAGATCATACATCGCATACGCCTCTGCTGGCAAAGCGACAAAGGTACCAGAAGTCGTTGCTCTTGCGAGGTAGGTAACTTGCCAGAAACTGGCGGGCATAGCGGTGACAAAGAAGGTGACGTGGTCATCCCGAATTTCTTTGTGATCATACGTGCCGAATGGATTCAACTGGGGCTGATTGGGGAACATGGGATCAGGTAGCGTGGTAGGCGAGAGAAGCGCGTGTTGATCAGTTGCCAAGGTTTCGTTGATGGCGGTCAACCCACCGGGCAGCCGATCCTCGATCAGCATGTAGGAATTGCTTTGCTTTGGTTTCATCGTTAACTGCACTTGCACCAGTTGACCGACAGTGGCACGCACCAACGGTTCTCTAGTCTCTGGGTCAACATATTCGCGATAGATGGTCAGATTGCCATCCCGCTTCCAAGTCGTATCTGTGGTATATCGTTGTTGTACGAGGCGGTAGTAGAGCTGTTCGCCTGCATCAGCGGTGATCCGCAATTGGTTTGTGCCAGCATTGAGCAGATCCCCAGTGAGGGTGATCACCGCGGATGGATTGGTGGCATCCATCGTGCCGCTCATAACTGGCGTGTCGTTGAGCCAGATCTGGTAACCTGCCTCGGCTTGATCATACGTGGTCGCCAACAGATGGTCGGTCAGCGCCAGCAACGTAAAGGCAGTTTCATTGGTGTTACCCCAGCCATAGCCCTGCCGCTGATCCATCAACCAGCGCACCATCCCTGGTATCAATGGATCATTGGGGCGGATGGCGGTGAATGCACTCAAGGCCAATGCCGTGGTGCGTGTTGATGACGCCATCATTTTCTGGGAATAGCTGCCATCGGGGTTATCAAGCGGCCAATAGACATTGCCATCCTCTGTGGTTGTTACACTTTGGGCCAGTTGTGCCAGCACTTGGTCGGCGGTTTGCTCGTCGGCTGCCTGCATCAGGATCAACGCGAGGGCTGCCTGACTAAAGGCATCGAGTTGATCTACCTGTTCGACCAGCGTCTGACGCAGTTCGGCTAGTGCCTCTGGCTCCACCATGTTGATGGCGTAGAGCGCAAAGACTTGGGTGCGCTGGTCAAGCCCCATGATCCGCTGCTTAAGTACATTGATGCCGCGGTATAGCACTTGCTCATCGACTTCGTAACCAGCCTCCGCTGTCAGTGCTAACCCAAAGACGACCCATGCGGTTTGGTAGGGGTCAGATGTAGAATCGTGCCACCAACCCCACCCGCCATCAGACGTTTGAAAACCATAAAGCCGCTGCACACCGGCGTTGATCAGATCGGGTAATTCACGTTGGAGCAGTGGATCGCCAACGCCCAGTTGACGAAAGGCCCGTCCCACCACTGCATTGGGCAAGGCACGGCTCATGGTCTGTTCCACACAGCCGTAGGGATAGCCGGTCAGATACTCCAACCCTTCGAGCATGCTGCCTGCCAGCGAACGGCTCAATTCCAGGTTGACTTGATGTAATGCTTTTAACTCGTTTGATGTGGTGATCGGCAACATTATCGTGGTGGTCCACTCTTCGGCAAAGTCACCGACGCGTACATCAACGCTGCGAATGGCCGTGGGATAGACAGGCAACGGCAGACGGATTGTGTCGGTTGCGGTTGCTGTGTTGGCACTGAAGATCAGGTCTGCCGTGCCTGCCTGCTCGGCGCGCACCGACCAACCGACCACTCCCGTCGCCTTTGGCCCCACTGTGACCTGTTGGATAGGTGCATCGATCAGCGTAAGTGGGTCGATCGCGGTTGTTGGCGAAAGCATGAGGCTTACAGTCATCGTCTGCGTTGTGGCCAAGTTATTATGGAGCAAAACAGAAAGCAACCCTTGGTCACCCGATGTCAACGCCGTGGGGAGGAGGGGCTGCACGCTCACCGGCTGGCTTGTCACCAGCGCCACACTCGCTTCACCGACTTGCGTTGCGGCAGTCACAGCTTTGGCTGTTGTACGCCAAGTGGTTAAGGTATCGGGCAGCTTGACTGTCACCGTGATCTCGCCAGTGGCATCGGTCTGCAACGACGGTAACCAGAGCGCGGTGTCGGGGAAATGCCAACGGGGATTGCCCGGCATAAAACCACCACCGCCTCCGCCACCACGTCCACCACCAAAGTTGCGCGTCGGAGCCATGCCATCGTAGGTCGCCACATTGTGCAGACGCGGCCCGTAGAAGCTGTCATAGATTGGGGCAGAGAGATCCCCTCTCAACTGAAAGATCGCATCATCGACCAGTGCCAACGAGAGTTCCGCTGCCACCGGTTCGCCGGTTTCATCGACGACCCGCATGTTAAGGGTTGCTTCATTGCGTGGTGCATACGTTGTTTGATCCGGTTCGATTGTTATCTGCAAACGCTTGTTGATTGGCGCAACGGCAACCTCGGTTTTCGCCATCCGCAGCCGGTGGTCGCCGTTGCTCTGCCAAAGCTCGCCGCTCTGCATGGTTGGCGTCCAGACATTGATGGTGACAAAGATATTCGGTGCATCCTCTACTTGCAGAGGCAGTTCAACAACGGTACGGGGTGGAATGAGTTGAACCAATTGTGTACGCCGTACCGTTCCGCGTTCAATTGAGAGCAAGGCAGGGCCACCAAAGCTGCTGTTGATCTGGACGGGCAACTGGTCGCCGGGACGGTACACATCGTCTGGTACCGTGACTTCGAGGAAACCATCGGCCTGTTCTGGCCACGGCTGCGCGGGATCGTAGACTAAGAGTGAGCGTTGCACCGGGTTGATGCCATGCCCTTTGTTGTCATAACTTGTCAGTTGCAGTTGGTAAAACCCAGGCTGCTCAAAGTGTAACGGAACCCGCAATGCTCCCTCAGCATTCGTCGTTAACTCCATGCCCCAAACGCCGGGTATCCGGGGCAGAGGTACGTGACCAGCAGGTCCCATTGGTCTCTCAATGGGGGCGGTAAGATTGAGCCGTAGATTGCTATAAGGGGCTGGCGACCCCAGCGTATTGGCTGTCTGTAGATGCAATTCTACCAGCGTATTGGGCAGAATCGTCGCGGTGCTGAATTCTGTGTGGAGCGATGATGCTACTGGCGAGTTTGGGCCCACAGCGGCCTCGAAGAGTGACATTGTGAGCTGTTCAGATTCCTGCGACGATTCAACGACGACAATATCACCAGCGATCTGGTTGGCTTGATTGCGTACTGTCGCTTCTACGGCCCAGGCGCTGAGGCCGCGTCCCATCAGAAACGGGCTGTCATCACCAATCGAGAAGCGGATCGTGGCTTGCCCCTGTGCATCGGTTATAGCGTGGTGATTGTGGTGAGCGTTGGTCCACATTGCGTAACCACCCATCGCTCCATACTGATATGGGTCGAGCAAAAAGTGATTGAGCGTCACCCCGCCATCGACCACCGGTTTGCCATTGAGATAACGGCTGGTAACGGTGACGGTGACAGGGGCATCCCGACGTAGATCTGGCGCGTCCACTGTCACATCTACCGTAAAGTCTGGCTTGTGATACGCCTGTACGTGAAATGGTTGCTGATGGCGCATCCCTCGAATTTCACTCTCCAACTGGTAGGTACCGAGCATGGCTCCATCGGCCAGCACAAAGTCACCATGAATCGTGCCTCGTTCGTTGGTATTGAGATCGTAGGTGCGCACGATATTTTGGCGAGCGTCCCTGAGCCGAACCGTTACTGGCATATCATCAGGTGGCACGGTGAGCACTGCGTCGTCATCGCGGCGTAGAATGCCTTTGAAGTGAACCGTCTGCCCCGGTCGATAGATGGGGCGGTCGGTGTAGAGATGGGTGGTATACTGCTCGCGATGATCGATTTGATTGAGCCAAGTTGTCCCTGCGGTGTGCCACTGGGAGGAGTTTCCCACGACACTAATCATCTCCTTACCATCATTATTCAGTGTTTTGGACTGTCGTGTCACCATATACCAGGACTCGACATCAACCGGCTGTGGCGCGCGGAAGAGACCATCCTGATCCGTCGTTCCTTCCAACAGTAGGTTACCCGCTGCATTGTGGAGGGCTAACGGTAAGTTGGCTAGAGGGCTGCCATCCCCTAATGCACTGACCCAGACGAAGAGTTCATTCGTACTCTGCTTGAGTACAATGGCATGATCGGTTACGAGCACGAGCAGTTGGTCGTTGATATAGCCTGTCTCCAAACTTAACAAATAGAGACCGGGGGCAACGCTATTGGGAATTCGTGTAGTGAGATATTGAGAGTTGGGGTTGATGAGGGATTGGGGTTTGAGCAAATCTGCCTCCCACCGTGCGACCGCATCCTGTGGAGAACGAGTTTCATCTAGTACTCGGTGACCCTCGCTGTTGTGAAGTTCTTCTGCATATGGAAACAACGTCCGAAATTCATCAACGGTCAGAGCGTGAAGAGTAAGCGTTGCAGTTTGCGGAATGGTAGGATCACGAAGAAGGAGCGCCAACGCATCCGTATAGTCTGGATTGCCGACCAGGTAAGGAAATGCATGGGGGTTGCGTTGGAAATGGATGAGCCGCTCATCATCGGCGGTCACTGCCTGGATATGGGGGCCGTGGCCAAAGTTGGCCCAATTTCTGAACCCGGCCGTTCGGAAGCTCCACGCGATTCCTTCTAACACACGTTGTGTATCGCTCCGGGCATTGCGCGCCGTGGCTGCCAACGAAACGCTGTAATTGGTTTTCGGTGCCAGATAGCCCCGTATTGGCTTGAAAACCATCGAATTCTCCTGCCAGGTCACTGTACCAGACAGCGGTGGGGAGATCTTCAAGCTGGCGGTTGTTGCTTCCCGATCTAGTTGGGGGAAATAGAAGGAGGAGAAGTCAACGGTAATTGGCCATAATGGATCCATGACCGGACTCCAAGCATATTTGAACCGTTGAATCAATTTTGGCGTAGTAAAGGTCATAGGTGGTGCATCCACGGGATACCCATCGTGATCAAGAGGCGGTTTGGCGAAGGTAACTGTATATTGGGTCTCTGGCTGAAGCGTTTCTGCTGGCCAAACCAGCAGTTGATGCGTGTCTGTGAGCCATTCGACTGTCGTGAGGAGGGGTGGGTCTAGGGTTACGGGCTGGGGCACAATCGGGTGGTCAAAGGTCAGTGTGATGGCACCATCGTCGCGTTCCATGGGGCTGTGCAGTTGTGTCAGCCGCGTGGGACTGCGATATGACCATTGATATTCCTGCTGAAGGGTCAGCCCTGCCTGACTCTGTGCTGTTGTGGCCACGGTAACAGTGTAGATGGTCGCGCCCGCCAGCGGAGCATACGGTTGCAGATAGAGCGTGTTGCCGATCCAGCGTTGTTCCAATGCTACCGTTGGTGTGATCGTGAGCGCGTTGGCAACAGCGGCCTGATCCATCGGTTGATCAAAGGCGAGATAGATCGTGGGCCGTGTCTCCTGCAGGATCTGGTCGGTTGGTTCATAGAACTGAATCGCTGGTGCCTCCAGCGTATAAGATGCCTCAGCTACCGGCGAGGGCAGGGGCGATTCGGCTGCTGCCGCTGCGGCAGCAGCGATAGGTGGTGTGGGATTGGCTGCTTCCCCCGTGCGATATTGCTGGGAAACGAAGGTGAAGATGAGCAGGATTAACGATGAAATAACTAGAGCAATTAGGGTTGTTCGGGTCATGGTCGTTCGGGTCAGGGTTATTCGGGTCAGGGTTATTCGGGTCAGGGTTATTCGGGACATGGGGGGCCTCGCTGTGATGGTTACATCTAGTTTTACCTTGCTGTTTCCGCAATCATCACCGTCCAGGGGATAACGAGGACAATTCGGATCAATGGGATAAGGTGAGGTGATTAGACGTGATTGCCTGCTGCGGAAACAGCATATCTACGGCACAGTATACATGTAGCAATCAACCAACACTTGACCGCAGCAGGTCTGAACTCAGACCACTTTTGTGCAGGGTTGGCAAGCTGGGCCCATGTCACCCCAAATTTGATGTATTTCACCTTTGAGGTGCGCTTCCGGGGACGACATATAGATCTTTGGGTACCTGAGACAGCGCTTATGTCGTCCCCGGAAGCCCCGCGTATTTTCGTCCAATACCGCGTATTTCCATCCAATATCGGAAATACATCTACCCAAATTTCGACGATTGTTGTCGTTTCTGATCCCTGTTATAATAGACGCGACATGAACAAATTGTTGGTCTGTTTGATCAAGCAAGAGAAGGAGTTTCACGGATGCCCAATCCCTTACGGATCGGCACGATCGGTTGTGGTAGTGTCATGCAACGTCCCTATACCCGTCTGATCAACCAATTGAAGATGCAAGGCAAAGTCGAGACGACCATCGCCTGTGATGTGCGTGAAGCGCGCCGTGAACTGGTGCTGGGCTCTAACTATGGCTATCAGCGCTTTACCACCGATTTTGAGGAAGTTGTCGATGCTGATGATGTGGATATCGTCCTCGTCACCACATCGATGCGGGAGCATGGCCCCATCACCCGTGCCGCGCTGGAAGCGGGGAAGCATGTACTGGTCGAAAAACCAATGTCATCCGATTTGACAGAAGCCGCGGCGCTGGTTGAATTGGCGCGCAACAGCCCTGGCCATCTTGTGCCAGCCCCCCATGTTGTCCTCAGCCCCACCTATCAGCGCATGTGGCGGCACATCCATCGCGGTGAGATTGGCACGCCCTATTTGGCCCGTGCCTTTTATGGGTGGTCTGGGCCGGATTGGGGCAAGTGGTTTTACCAACCTGGGGGCGGCTCCATGTACGATTTGGGGGTCTACAACGTGGTCACCTTGACGGGATTGCTGGGCCCAGCCAAACGGGTGACGGGTATGGTTGGCACCGCGATCAAGGAGCGCATGGTCGAAGGAGAGGTGACCAAGGTCGAGACCGATGACAACGCACATATCTGCATTGAATTTGCCAATACCTGCTACGCTGTCATCACCACGGGCTTTACGATCCAGAAGTACCGCACCCCAGCTGTAGAAATTTACGGTAGCACCGGTACCATTCAGATGATGGGCGATGATTGGGACCCCGATGGCTATGAACTGTGGCAGAATGATGTGGGCGCGTGGCAAATCTTTGAGGAGACCGATCCAAGCTGGCCGTGGACAGATGGGCTGCGTCATCTGGTCGATTGTATTGAAACTGGTACCACGCCACTCAACACACCGGAACATGCCTATCACGTTATCGAGATTATTGAAAAGGCACGGCTGGCCGGACAAGACGGCCAAGCCCGCATGATAGAAAGCACCTTTACCCCACCCACCTTCTGCACCACTGATGATACCGCATCGGAAGATGCCCACCGCCAACATGATCGGAGCCATTCCTAAATGAGCAAAGGCTACAGCCCTTCCCCGCGCCCGACCTTTTCCGAACCGACCCACATCCACTATGCCGACGTGACCCGCCATCTTTGGGGCGAACCTGAAGCTGGCGAGGTCGCCGATTGGATCTACGCATCGACCGACAAGATTCATCTCCTGCTCTATGGCCTCAAACCACGGGGGGAATTTCGGCATTCGGATAGTTTTCGGACGATTTTTGCCGCGGATATCACCTATTATGTCTTGAGCGGCCTCTTGGTTCTCACCAATCCACAAACGGGTGAAGTCCACCGCGTGCGTCCCGGTGAAGGTGTCTTCTTTCGCCGTGACACCTGGCACCACGCGTTTAACTACAGCGATGAACCGCTACGCGTGCTGGAGTACTTTGCGCCCCCACCATCTCAGGGTACTTCTGGCTCCTACGCCCAAAAACAGCCGCTGCTGACCGATAGTAAATACACTCAAGATCATTTGCTGGGACGCTGGCCAATGGAACAGGAGCAGATTCATAAGGATTTTACCATTCAGGTGCTGCGTGAAGAGGAGTGGCTTTGGCGCTTGGAGGGGGGACGCGGTAAGGAAGTGCTGGTGGGATTGCTGGCCGCGACAGAGCATTTGACCGTTGGCAAGCTTTACCTGCGTCCCGGCCAGAGCAGCGACATTGAGGTACATGGTGGCGATGAATGTCTCTATCTCCTCGAAGGCACACTCAACGTCTATTGTCCCGAAAAGGAAGGCCAACAGTGGTTCGAATTGAATCCACGCGATGGCTTCTTTCTGCCTGCTAGCACACGCCATGCTTATCACAACATGACCGGCGAGCCTGTGTCGTTGATCTTTGGGGTTGCGCCACGGTATCGGGTGGAATAATTTTGGATATTGTAATCGGGGACAAGAGACACGAGGCACGAGATGGTGGCGGCGCAGGTGGCAATTGGATTGGATGTGGGTGGCACCAAGATGGCAGCGGGCTTGGTTGATATACCATCGGGGCAACTGCTTATGCGTCGTGAAATTCCGACACATCAGGAACGTGGCGGGAAAGCAGTTCTCGCAGACGCATTGACATTGGTAACGCAGCTCAATCACGTTGCGGCGGATCAAGACAAAGTGGTGGTTGGCATTGGCATTGGCCTCTGTGAATTGGTGGATCGACAGGGCAATATCACCAGCAGTGCAACGATTGCTTGGGAAGGGTTGCCGGTCTATGAACGTTTTGCCCCAATTGCGCCAACCGTGATCGAATCGGATGCCCGTGCACCGGCGCTCGCCGAAGCGCTCTATGGTGCTGGTAAACCATATTCTCTCTTTGTTTATGTAACAGTCGGCACGGGAATCAGCTACACGTTGATGCAAGATGGTATCCCATTTTCCGGCGCACGGGGCAATGCGTTGGTTCTCGCCAGCATGCCGTTGACCACGGTCTGCACCGAATGTGGTGCCATGCTAGCCCCCATTTTGGAGGAGTTTGCCAGTGGGCCCGCCCTCGTGGAACGGTATAATCAGCGGGACGAAGCCAATGTCACAAGTGGGCAAGCGGTTATGGCAGCGGTGGCCACTGGCGATATCATTGCGACAGAAATTGTGCGCTCCGCCGGTGCAGCACTGGGGAATAGTGTTGGCTTTCTGGTCAACATTCTCGACCCCGAAGCGGTGATTGTCGGCGGCGGTTTGGGGTTGGCTGGCGGCCTTTACTGGGAGAGCTTTGTCGAGGCGACCCGGGCACATGTCTACGCACCAGCAACACGTGATCTACCCATCTTGCCTGCCTCTCTGGGCGTTGATGCTGGCATCATCGGCGCGGCGGCAACGGCAGTTCGGCGCTTTGGAGATCACAACAACGGGGCCCAGTGGGCTCCCCGGAAGCAACGGATTGGGTAGAGGAAGTCCGATTTGTTGTGCCGCACCGACAACAAATCGGAAAAAGATTGACTGAGAATTCGTTCCTTCCTAAATTCGATGTAATAGCGAGCAGAGACAAGTGTCAGACGATCTACGCACAGCCTACCATGCCATCAAAGACCGTCGCTATTGGCAACGGTGGCCAGTGGTGCGCCATCTACGTGCACTACAATTTCGTCGGCTACAACCCTTTCACCAGGGGCGGTCAACGGGGTTGTCGGTGATCCGCTACTACTGGGCAGATTTTCTGGAGAAATACCGAGCCGATATTCGGGGCCATGGCCTAGAAGTAGGGGAGACTGCAACCTTGCGTTCTTTTGGCGGTGAGGAACTTGAACAGGCCGACGCCATCGATGTGACAGCCCATAGTCCCGAAGTGCGTGTTGTTGCCGATCTCAGTCGTGCCGATGCTATCCCTGCGGATCGTTATGACTGTTTTGTGAATCAGTTTACAACCAACGTGATCTACGACATTGATGCCGCGCTCTATCACGCCGTGCGCTTGCTCAAACCGGGCGGCGTACTGCTGATCAACTTTTGGTCTGTCGACTTTGATTTTCACAGCGGTCTGGATATGGGCACCGGTGAACCACTCTATATGCACCACTGGTTTACCCCGATCCAAGTGCAAACAATTTTGCGCCGTCTTGCACTGACCGACACAGATTTCACGTTGGAACTGTATGGCAATCTGCTAACCCGCATGGCTTTTTTGATGAATCTGCCGGCACACAACTTTACCTTGCAAGAGTTAAATACCGTCGATCCCGGCCAACCGCTATTGATCTGTGCTCGCATTGTCAAACCTAGCCATTGGTCGGTCACTTGTCCAACCTACCAAACACCCCCTTGGTTACCAACTGATCCACCTGACCATCTTCATCCCCAAACCGGTCATTATGGACGTGCCTATCTGACAGATGCCGATCTATAAACAGCAACTCTCAAATCTCAAATTTATACTCATACTCCCACGTTCACTCTTCAACAAAGGAACAGTAGATGAACAGAAAACAGAATGCCCCAAGCCCCCACTACAGTCGCCGTGACTTTTTACGCTTTAGCGCGCTCGGCGCGGGAACAATGGTGCTGGCTGCTTGTGCTATCCCAACTGCGCCTGCCGAAGAGGGTAGCACCGACGCAACGGCAGAAGGGGTCACCATCTCGTGGTGGAACCAATTTTCCACTCCCACCACCCAAGAAATTGTCCCCCAGATCGTTGAACAAT
Source organism: Ostreobium quekettii (assembly GCA_905146915.1). Lineage (NCBI taxonomy): Eukaryota > Viridiplantae > Chlorophyta > Ulvophyceae > Bryopsidales > Ostreobiaceae > Ostreobium > Ostreobium quekettii. The sequence goes on from CAJHUC010002751.1 coordinate 11,317, forward strand.
TTGAAGAAAAGTCCGGTGTTGCCGTCGAATTTGAATTGAGTGGTGGGCCCCCCGGTGGTGGTGAATACATTGAAGTGCTGCTGGCGCGCATTGCCGCGGGCAACCCGCCGGATACGATCACCCTATGGTCACCACCCAGCGAGTTTGGGGCACGTGGGTCATTGGAACCAATCGATGACTTTATGGCCACCGCTACCACCGCCACCGCTGATGCGTTCTTTAGCAGCCCACTCAAGTCCTGTCAATGGCAAGGCACAACCTACGGTCTGCCTGCCTCCGCCGGGGCTGGGTCAATCTTTATCAATGTCGAAACGTTTGAGGAAAAAGGCATTTCTACTGCACAAGAAGACTTGCCCACCACCTGGGATGAATTGGCTGCATTGTCGGCACAATTTACCGAGTGGGATGGCAATGATCTGGTGCAAGCGGGTATCGTGCCGTGGGCCACTGGTTGGCTCAAACCTGTCTGGAGTCAACTGAATGGCGGCACGCTCTTTGATGTGGAAAGTAGTAGCTATGTCATTGACAGCGCGGAAAATGAAGAGTGGTTGACCTACTGGGTGAGCGTGCTGGAGAACGAATATCTCGGCGACATTGAAAATCTCAATCTCTTTGGTGCTTGGGATAGTGTCTACCCCGACAGCGCCTTTGCATTGGGCGTTTCAACAATGGCGTTATCCGGAAGCTGGGCCTGTACCGACGCCGAGATTCCTTTTGCTTGGGATATCATGCAATTTCCCGTTGGTCCCAGCGGTGATATTTCCGTCACCGGTTTCTGGCCCAACTGGTGGGCCATGCCCAAGGGCACCGCACATCCCGCCGAAGGCTTTGCCTTCTGTGAATATTTCTGCACCGAAGGCTGGGTCACCTGGTATCGGACGATCATGGATACACCGGCGTGGCGTAACTTCCCCGGTGATGTTCAGACCCAGGCACTTATTGACAACCTAGGTGCGGAGCGGGCACAGGAGATCCACAACTTCTACGCTGGCTATCTCGAAAATGCCGCAGAGATGTGGAATTCACCGGTCGAAAACTTTGCCAGCGATACGCTCGATGCCGCCATCGACGAGGTGCTGCACAAGACCAAGACCCCAGCCGAAGCCCTGGCCGACACGCAGAGCGTGATCCAGGCGGAGTTAGAGAGTATGCTGGGTAACTAATTGAACTGTGTGTTATCGACGTTGGCTCAACAGAATTTCAGATGGTCACCTTCCTGGAAGGGGTCACCAAGCACTAGGTCAAACCGACATCGCTTGACCCCTTCCAGAAAGGTTGTGCCTCACCAATGTTAACCACATCAGATTCCAAAGAGCCTCGACGTCACATCCTCCCTGCCATAAATGGGGCTTGACGCCAATGTCCGGATGTAGTCAAGCCCAGTTCACTGGGCGCTATTGCATAGCCCTGGGCTTCGAGTGCCCATTGGGCACGGGGCGGGATCCCATCATAATATCAAATTTTCGGCTAGAGATGGGCACGCAGTTGGGCGGACAGACGGTTCATCCTGCACAAAACTGTACCTACCGCCCAACCGCATGCCCCTACATTGGGACCGTTGTTCTGTGAATGGCGATTGGACACGAAATGATTCAACCGCAATACCGCCGTGCGTTGCAAAAAAATCTCAAGGGATATCTCTTTATCCTGCCTTGGCTCGTCTCGCTGTTGGTCTTTACGACCTATCCGGTCTTGGCATCGTTCTACTTTTCGATGACCGACTACAACATCTTGAACCCGCCGCGCTGGATTGGGCTGGATAACTTTGAGACGATGTTCACTAACGATCCACTCTTTTGGCGGGCCGTGGGCAACACGCTCTATTACGCGTTGCTCTCCGTGCCCATCCAACTGGCGGTTGCGCTGGGACTGGCCATGTTGCTCAATGGCCGCAGCTTTGGCATCGGGGTCTATCGCACCATCTACTATTTGCCAGAGATGATGCCACAGGTCGCTGCGGCATTGCTCTGGTATGTATTGCTCGATCCGCGATTGGGGTTGATCAACGCTGGGCTGGAATTGATCGGTATTCCCCGTATTGGTTGGCTGCGTAGCTCCGAGTGGTCGAAACCGGCGCTCATCCTTATCAACACATGGAGCCGCAGCGGCGTCCCCATGTTGATCTTTCTGGCTGGCCTCAAAGAGATCCCCACGTCGCTGTTGGAGGCGGCAATGATCGATGGGGCTTCGGCGTGGCGGCGCTTCTGGCACGTCACGTTGCCCTTGCTGACACCGACGATCTTCTTCAACCTCGTGATCGGCATGATCAGCGCGGCCCAGGTCTTTGCCACCGCCTTTGTCGCTGGCGCGGCAAGTGGCGGTACCAACAGCGTCGGCCCACTCAACTCAATGCTTATGTACATGATCCATCTCTACCGCAACGCCTTCCGCTACTTCGACATGGGCTATGCCTCGGCATTGGCGCTGGTGATGTTCCTCGTCCTCGTCCTCATCACCGGGCTGTTGATGCGCTCCTCTTCCGTGTGGGTCTACTACGAAGCGGGGGGACGACGCTAAATGACAAGCCCAACTCGACGGTTCTGGCGTGGCGTGATCAATAGCAGTCTCAATCATCTATGGCTCACTGCCGTTGCCTTGCTCTTTTTCCTCCCCTTTTTCTGGCTGGTGATTACCTCGCTCAAGCCGCTGGATCAAGTCTTTACCGACCCGATCCGCTGGATTCCTGATCCCATCCAATGGCAAAATTATCCCGAAGCGTTGACCAGCCCAGCTTTTCCTTTTTGGCAACTCTTGCAAAACACCCTCTTCTACGCGGGCCTCTCGACGATTGGCATCACTATCTCTTCGGCGGTGGTCGCCTATGGCTTTGCCCGCCTCGACTTCTGGGGACGCAATGTTCTCTTTGGCATCACCTTGGCCACGATGATGGTGCCCACCATTGTCACGCTGATCCCACGCTACATCCTCTTTCGCTACTATGGCTGGGTCGGCACCTACGCACCGCTGATCGTGCCCCATTTCCTCGGCAACGCATTCAACATCTTTCTGCTGCGTCAATTTATGCGCACCATTCCCTGGGATCTCACCGACGCCGGACGTGTTGATGGGGCCAACGAATTTACGATCCTCTGGCGGATTATCTTACCGTTGGTCAAACCGGCGCTGCTCGTTGTTGCGGTCTTCCACTTTCTCTACATCTGGAACGATTTCCTCGAACCGCTCATCTACCTTGATGAAGCATCTGAGTATCCGCTGGTGTTAGGTCTTTACGCGTTTCAGACGCGCTTTGGTATCCAGTGGCATCTGCTCATGGCCGCGTCCCTTACTGTGACCTTCCCGTTGATTGTGCTCTTTTTTGTGGCGCAGCGCTATTTTATCGAGGGGATTACGTTGAGTGGGCTCAAGGGGTGATGGTATCTATCATTGAGCAGCATAAGCAAAAATGGCCTGGATTGCCTCGCGTGTCAACGTTGGAGAATTCTCCAACACTTGTTGTTTGCTCCACCCGCGGCAAACAGCCCTAAGAGAAATTCAACCGAAAGGAGCGTTCCTTTTACAACCGGTTTCCCACGCAGAATCTGTGGATCGGTGTCGATGTACTCTTGCCAGTTCATAGATCAACTTTCCATTGTTTATTCAAGTTGTTACTGTTCAACTGAGCTTATGCTGATGATACATGATGGTTCTAGCATCTCCCAATCCTAAATTGACACTATTATGACTAATTTTCACAGGATAGCAACATGACCATACAAACAGTTGAATATTCGTCAAAAGCGATTTTGGATCGCCTCGATCTGATCTTCAATGAGTTATTGGAACTGCGGCGAGTTGTAGAGGAACTCCGTAAAACCGAGGAACAAACAGAGCTGAAGATCCGCTCAAAGTAACGCAGCGGCAGACATTTCTCAAACGCAATCAACTAGAGGACGACGATGCGTCGTTTACACAGATCATTGCGGATTTGGCCCTGTTTCTGCTATCCCCTCTACAAGCATTGGTGGAATCACAATCATTTACCCAACACTGGACGTATGCAACCAAATGGCAGTAGTCATTCAATGTAGCCATGCCATTCAAACATTGGCCACGAAGGAATACCATTGATGCCGCATCCAACAATCACGATCTGCAACCCCCTGCTCCGTACACCCCTCTCCCTTCTGGTTGACGACTCCTGCCCGGTGATCAATCTGACCTATTACTGGATTCGTCAACGGCAGGCTTGGTTGGCCAAACACACGCCCAATGCGCCTTTTCATCCAGGCAATGGCGATCCCAGCCAACTTCATCTGGTACCGCAGACGATTCCCGCTGCATTTGCGCGCAAGTGGGGCGAATGGTGTGCCGAAACAGGGGTCAAAGGCAAATTTAGCATGGTGCCCTATCCCGCCGGTGTGGCACGCGTTGACCAGGGATTCCCTGATTTCCCCCAAGCGGAATTTGAGAGTTGGATGCATACCACACACGATATCATCCATCCCAATTTTGACATCACCTGTGAAATGATGACCCATTCCCATGTACTCGATCTCCAAACCGGGCAATTGTCGGATAGCTGGGAGCAATATGAGTGGGTTGATCCACCGGTGGATCAACTGACGGATTATATCATCGCGTCGATGCAGGTACTCAAAGCTGCAGGCTTACCCTGTGAAGGGGTCACCAGTCCCGGTGCCTTTGGCAAGCAGCAGGAAGATGCGTATGCCAAAGCGATTCTGCTTGCTGCACAGGAAGTCTATGGCAATCCACGACCGTTCTACCTGCTGCACGTCAATGTGCCACCGGATGAATGGCCCGATGTCCCGATCTGGCACGCGGATCCACAAGTTGGCACGGCGGTTGCCAGCATCATCGGCTGCACGGATGATTGGTTTGGCAGTTGGACGGGCTATGACGCGGGTGATCCGGATCGATTTATCACGGAAGATTTACAGGGTGGTGTCTTGCCCCAAGTCTTAGCACGGGAATTACCCTGTGTCCTCGTGAGCCATTGGCCGGGGATGTATTTCAATGGTAACGAAGTCGGCTTCAAGGTTCTACAAAGAGTGAAGCAACGGTTGGATCGCTATGACCCTACGGGCGCACACACCCGCTGGATGAAATTCTCCGCCATCGGTCACTACTGGATGGCACGGCAATTGAGTGAGATCACCGTTGTCGATGCCTCGGCGGACGGCTGTCATATCCAGATTGAGACGCGTTTCCCCACGGCAGATTTTACGCTTGCCATTGACCAACCAGCAACGGTGATTATGAATGGCCATCCCTTGCGTCAAGTCCCAACCCAATTGGCGCTAGCGGAGGATACCTGCTGGATTGATGGGGAACGTACCGTGCTGGCCTTCCCCTTACGGGAGGGAGAGACCACGTTATTGCTACAGTATCTATAGCTCCATAATTTGCGTCCCGCCAGTTCCCGTGTATACTGCCATTTACTTGCAATCTATCATTGTTCAGATGTAATGAGTCAGTCCGTGTCGCCCCGAACTTAAGTTCGGGCTAACAACCAAAGTCAGCTTTAGCTGACTGAACAGTGAGAACAGTCAGCTAAAGCTGATCTAAGTGTTCAACCTGAACTTTGGGGACCACTTGGGTACAAGGCTCATTATGCTAGACAAAGACTTTGGGAGAGTTTTATGGCAGACCCACAAGGCCCTGGTAGCCCGTTCCACTTACTCTTTGATGATGAACCGACCGTTGCCGGTGTCTCCAATTCGTTACCCCCATCATTTCGCCAGATTTATGCCGGTGATTGGCAGATCCCAGCAACGAATGGCCGCCCCTACATCTTTACCAATTTTGCCCAATCGCGCGATGGCCGCATCTCCTTTGCCGAACCAGGTATTGCCACCGGCGGCGATGTGACCAGTTTCAATGCCCACGACCGGTGGTTGATGGGCATGTTGCGTGCCCGTGCCGATGCGATCCTCATGGGGGATGTCACCGTCACGATGGAGCCGGAATATGTCTTTTGCGCCGAAAGCATTAGCCCCAATGATGCTGCTGCCTTTACGGCACTGCGCGAAGCCGAAGGGCGTCCGTTGCTGCCGCTTATCGTGATCCTCTCGCTGACAGGTCGGATTAACTGGAGCGAACCCTGTTTTCAGGATGCACGCTCCCACGTGTTGTTGGCAACCACAACCGACGGTGCTACCAATGTCGGGGATTGTCAATGCGCGGCCACGGTGGAAGTGATGGCTCTTGGCGAAGAGAGCGTCGATCTGCAACGTTTGGTCAAATTACTCCACGACGCTTACCATGTGCGCACACTGCTCTGCGAAGGTGGTTCACGAGTGATGGCTGGCCTGCTTGACGAGGGGTTGATCGATGAAGAGTTTGTCACCCTCTGCCCAACCTTTATCGGACGTACGCCCACCCGCTATCGACCGAGCTACACAGAGGGCGTGGCATGGGGACCAGATGATGCGCCGTACTCAAAACCAGTGAGTTTGCGCCGCGCTGGGGATCTGCTCTACATGCGGACACGAGTTCAGTATCAGAATCGGTAGACCACAATGCTCAAAGATGGTCGCCAGACCATCGGATCTGTCGAACCCGGCGGAGCAGTGGCGCAAGCTACTGAATATCAGAATCACAGAAAAGAAGGGTAAGCAATGGCAGGGATACCAACTACACTTCAGCAGGATTTCGTTGCCATCGTCGGTGACGAACATGTTGTCACCGACCCCACGCAACTCGACAACAATTCACGTGACTGTTACTGGTACTCTCCCGTCCTCAAGCCCCAGTTAGAGGACAAGGTTGGTGATGTAATTGTACGTCCCGGCACGGTTGCTGAGTTGATCGAGGTCATCAAAATCGCTGTACGTGAACAGATGCCTATCACGTTACGTGGTGCTGCAACAGGGAACTATGGACAGAGTATTCCTCTGCTGAGGGGTCTCATCATCAATACAAAGCGTCTCAACCGCATTCTGGAGTTGACGCTTGACCATGCTCATGTCGAAACAGGTGCTTTACTCATCACTATCGAGAAAGCGGCCCGGCAGATCGGGGCGGAATTGCGCTTTTTTCCCAGCACGTTAATGTCGGCAACGGCAGGAGGTTTTCTGGCTGGTGGCTCTGGTGGCGTCGGTTCGGTGACATGGGGAACGTTGTGGGATCCCGGTAACGTATTGGGGGCGACAATTGTCACCATCGAGGCCGAGCCACGCGTCTTAACCATTACCGATGCCGAAGAACTCCAAGGCGTCATCCACAATTGTGGCCTTAGTTGTATCATCGTGGATCTCACCTTTGCCCTGGCACCAGCCAAGCCGTGGTCGCAATACGTGGTGAGCTTCGCTTCCTTTGAGGATGCCTTGCGTTGTGGCCAAGAGTTGGCCCATGATGACACCTTGGAGAAACGGCTACTCACCGTGTTAGAATGGCCCATTCCCAGCTTTTTCCGCCAGTTGGTGCGGGTCGATGCCTCACCGGACGGACGGGCACAAATGTTGCTACAATTGACCATTGGCCAGGAAGAAGTAGAGCGTCGCGTGAACAGCTATGGTGGTATTCTGCATTGGAGCAGTGGGCCGGAGGAATATCTCAACGGTGCGTTGCTCCTCTCCGACTTTTCGTGGAATCACACGACTTTGTGGGCCATGAAGGCCGATCCGCGTTGGACTTATCTACAAGATCAATTTGATCCCGATCGTGTCTTTGAGCAATTGGCGCTGCGCAAAGATCGCTATGGCAATGATGTGTTGGAACATATCGAATTTATGCGCTTTCAAGGGCGTATGTATCCCCAAGGGCTGAGTCTGGTCCGATTTCATTCCGTAGAACAGTTGCAAGGCTTGATGGATTACTGCGAAGAGATCGGCATCTGGAATGCCAACCCCCACACGCACTTTTTGGATGAAGATGTACGCTGGAATGGTCAGCCCTTGCTCGACGCCAAAGCGCAATGGGATCCGCAAAATTTGCTCAATCCAGGACATTTGAAACGGACTCTGTAGGGTTATCATCGCCTTTGGGCAGAAACTAACACAACGCCAAATCACGGTTGCCTACACGCGAAAACGCGTAGGCAACCGTGGTCTTTTATGGGGACAAATTTTTTGATATAAACCTTCAGATACGTCTTTGTAGGGGCACGGTATACTGTGCCCCTACGAAAATATTTGCGAAAGACGAATCGTTTTCTGACCATCTATCGCTTGTGCGGAACTACTCACATAGATCTAACAATTTTTATAAAAACGCGTTATTTTGTCTCAACTTTGTCAAAATGGGTCTCAACTTAGTCTCATGGGGTCTCATCATCGAGGACAAAAATTGGAGCATTTTATGGATATTATTTTACGCCAAGCTCGGCTAAATGAAGGCCAGTTGGTCGATATTGGCATCGAACAAGGGACAATTGTCGCGATCGAGCCACGGTTATCAACAACTGCCTCCCGGGAAATTGCGGTTGCTGGTAACCTCGTTCTGCCCGCGTTTGTAAATGGACAACTGCATGCCTGCAAGTCATTTTGGCGACGGATTCTGACCCAACTACCAGCAGAGATCCAACAGCTGCCACGTTTTCAGGCTGCCCACGTTGTCAAACAAGCCTATACCGTAGATGATGTGATTGCCCGCGTCGACGAGGTGATGCGGCTGGCAATTCAACATGGCACCTGTGCCATTCGTCTCTTTGCCGATGTCGACGATGCGTCGGGGCTGACAGCAGTCGAGGGATTGTTGCAAATTCGGGAACGCTATCAGCGGTGGATGACGGTACAAGTGGTTGCATTCCCCCAGGACGGCATCACCAGTGAACAGACCCCAGTTCTCATGCGCGAAGCGCTGGTGCTGGGGGCCGATGTTGTCGGCGGTATCCCGTGGATCGAAGTGGGAGAAGAGGCCCAACAGGGACACACCGCCATGTGTTTTGCCTTGGCTCAGGAGTTCGACCGTGATCTCCATTTTGTCTGTGATGATGTAGCTGATCCGTACTTGCGTACACTGGCAATGGTGGCGCGTCATACCCTAGAACAGGGGTGGCAGGGACGTGTCTCGGCCACCCAATGTGCAGCCCTCGCCTTCTATCCCGATGATTACGCGACAGAAGTAATTGGCTTAGTGAAGGAAGCTGAGATCACGATTTTTGCCAACAGTCATGTCTCCCTGATTGCCACCGATTTCCCTGACCAACAGCCTTGGCCCCGTAGTCTGACACGAGTGCGCGAATTGCTCGATGCCGGTGTACCGGTGGCTTGTGGACAAGATGACATTGACAATTGGTTCTACCCCTTTGGGCGCAACGATATGCTCGAGGTAGCACAGTTCATGGCCCACAATGCACAGTTTGCCTGGCAAAACGATGTTGCTCACGTGCTGCCGATGGTGACAATGGTGCCTGCACAGGTATTGGGTATGGACAAGTATGGGTTAACCACTGGCAGTGAAGCTAATCTCGTTGGGTTGGCTGCCGAGGATTGGCACAGCGCGATACAGTTTCAAGTTGACAAATGCTTTGTGATTTTGCGTGGTCAAGTTGTTGCCGAAACCGAGCGCCGAACAGCGTTACATCTTTGATTATTTTGGACGGATCTCACCCTTGCCTTACCTTTGCCATATTTGTATTTTTGTGCCATTGTATATTTACATAGATATTTATATGGATATTTACATAGATATTTATATGGCATAAATGGTTCACTGACGTGGACGATCGATTATATTCAAGTAAATGGGGTATCCCCCACGGAGAAGACCATGAACCGAGACTTGCCCAACGAGCCTCCTTATGACGACGACAACGAGTTTGGTAATAATTTTGATCACCAAGATGACTTTGGGAATGAATTTGACAACCAAAATGAAAAGATCCAGCGGATTCTCAACGAGAAGAAACGGCAAGAATTAGCAGAACGGTATGGTGCTAATTTTGACCATACCAATCCTTCGTTGCCCGCTGATGTCGAGGCAGAGTGGTTGAATTATATCGAGGAATTTGAGCAACAGTTTGAAAATGCTGCCCGAGTTTCCGTCCATGAATATTTAGGGTATCCCATTGTCATGTCGCTCTCTGCCATTGCGCCAGAAAATTTGGCAGAGGAGTTGGATGGCCTGCTGGAATTTATGTATTTGCATGGAGTTGCGGTGCATTTTCTGGCGGATGTTGACGATTATGAGGCTTATCGCTTTATTGTGGAAGAACTCTTCGATGAAGAGGTGGATGACGTGCGGATTCCCGGCATGACAACAAACTTCATCTATGAAGAGTTTCATCCGAACGATGAATATGACGCAAAAATTTGGGCCCAGGATTTTCTTATGTCGCTTTTGGGACACCACCGCGAAGGCGTTGAGATCGCGCTATCGCAAGAAGAGCTCTACACCGCGGCGAATCTTCCTACTACCTTTGATCGCATGATGCATCAAGTTGATGCATTTTTCACACGCCATCCCACCATTGTGGATACAACCATTGAGCCAGTAAGCTGTGTGCTGGATAATAACTACGCCCAAGTTAGCTTGGCAACAACCTGGACGAGCGTACGCACAGAACCCGATGATCAGCTAAAGTACATTGGCCGCGCCGAACTCCGCCTCAAACGATGCGACCATGGCGGTTGGGACGTAGTACAAGCCAAAGTGCCCGGTTGGGATTCACCGGTGTAGGCAATAATTCCGCCAAATGGTCGTATCCGTTTGGGGTGGAGTATGATCGGCAGACAAAACCAGATATACTACTGCTAAAAGAACCAGAATTTCGACGCCGTCGAAATTCTGGTTCTTTTAGCAGTAGCAGTATAATGGTGGTCTATCATCGGTCTTCAATTGTCTCTAGCCCATGATCAATAACGCACATAGCGTCATTCTTACTCACGAACGAACAGACTTCGATGCACTGGCGTCTCTCCTGGGTGCCGCACTACTCTTTCCCAATGCATTACCTGTTTTGCCTCACCAACTCAACCGCAATGTCCGCGAATTTCTCGCCCTCTACCGCAATCAGTTTCCTTTTCTTCAGCGCAAAGAGCTCCCGCGTACACCTGTAGAACGGGTGATTCTCGTTGACACCCGTTCTGCCAATCTACCCAAAGGTGTTCAGGATACGACCCAATTCCAAGTAATCGATCATCATAGTTTTGGTAGCAAGGTACCCGCTGACTGGGAGTTCTGGAGTGAGGCAGTGGGTGCCAACACGACACTACTCGTGGAAAAATTGATGGAGCGTCATCATTCCATTACCCCAGTACAAGCAACGTTGCTGGCGCTCGGCATCCACGAGGATACCGGCAGTCTGACGTACGCATCCACAACTGCTCGTGATGTATTGGCGTTGGCATGGCTCATGCAGCCAGAACATGCAGTCAATCTCGAAGTTCTCCGCGAATTCTTGCAACATCCGTTGGACTCAGAGCAACGCTCCCTCTTGCAAATCCTCATCGATCAAAGTCATTTCATTGAGATCGATGGACATACCGTGGTAATCGCCTGCGCAGAGGCACCCGATCCAGAGAGCGAATTGAGTACGCTCGCCCATCGGTTGCGCAATTTTCACGAATGTGACGCTGTCTTCATGGTGGTACGTCTCGATGATATGATCCAGATGGTGGCCCGGAGCAGTACCGACGCCATCGATGTGGGTGAGGTTGCGCGGCAACTAGGCGGTGGTGGTCACGCTCGCGCTGCAGCAGCATCACTCCACACATTTTCGCTCACACAGATTGCCGATCAGATCGTCCGCTTGCTACACCAACAGGAACGACCCACCATCAATGTGGGACAGATCATGAGCTTAGGACGTCCCCAGATGTTGGCCCCAACGCAATCGATTGACGAAGCGGCTGTGTTGATGCGCCGCTACGGACACGAAGGGTTTCCCGTGGTGGAAGTTGGAATAGATGGGCGTGACGTACTGCTTGGCGTTATCACCCGCCGCGAGGCTGACCGCGCAATGACACACGAATTGGGAAACGCTACAGTGCGCCGGTTTATGCAGGCCGGTCAATTCACAGCACACCCCAGCGATTCGATCCAGCAATTGCGCCAGTTGATGATCGAGAGTGGTTGGGGACAGATTCCCGTGGTTGATGATGAAGGTGCCATTATCGGTATCGTCACACGTACCGATCTCATCAAGCTGTGGGATGACATACCCTTCCCTCAACAGCGCCGCGCCGAGATCGATGAACGGCTGCACAACTCACTTGCTCCGGCACAATATCGTTTGCTGCAACG
>CAJHUC010002752.1:0-44955 GCA_905146915.1 Ostreobium quekettii
ACACACACACACACATACACAAGCGCCAAGATCCCACGCCTCCCCCCGAGGCTACTACGACAATGGCAATGCAAGGGAAGGCTTTCATTTCGAGACCGCTGATGGTAGATGACGTGCAAATGGGAATGACGACCCGTTGCGCTTGAATTGAAATGCAGAGAGACGATGCGTTCGGCCACCATGAATGCAATCCAGCCTCCCTTCAAAAGCCCTCGCGAGCAAGATGCCATCTTTCAGCCGCCGCCACCTTGGACCATTTTCTTGGGCCATGCTCTGCGCGGTTTTACAGGGAAGCGACTCAACGGCTCGTCCACTACAGCCGTGCAAATACAACCAGGCCCCAGGCGCCCAAAGTCATTCATCTCTCATGGCCCTTTGCGTAGTCCATCAGGTGTGAAGGCACAGCACAGTCGGGTGATCCCCGTCCGATCCAGAAAGTAGGCTGCCGCTGCATAGGCAACATGGCGCCCTCCCCTCCGCCTCACCTCCTTTCGAGGCGGATTATTCGAAACGAGTTGAATTTTCGGACAACGACCCACACCCAGCTGGCCCACGCCTCTTGCGTGGACTCATGCAGGGCAGCTGGCTGACCGTCGACGGCGCTGCTACATCCATACCACAAAATCCTGCGAGTTGACGCCCCACTCATGCGGCAGCCCGAAGAAATAGTAGTCCCTCGCCCCCGGCCAGCGCCGGTGCGCTGCATGAAAAGAATTGCAAAACCGCCGCGTCCAAATGCACCATCCCCCGTGGCTTCCTGGCGCCCCATTCCCAAACGCCCTGGTTCCCGGTGGAATCCGATCAACATGTCTAGTAGACGACCCCCACACACGCACGCCGGGCGCTACACACAGTACTGCACACCAAGCTACACGCTACATGCCCATTCTCACAGCCACCCCACGCTCCGTGGATGACTCACCCGCGCACTGAAGCGGGCGCCCCGAACATCCTCCCCCACTCTAGTCGACCTCATTGCAATAACCGCCGCGGTTGCTGTGACCCCTGACCGCACAACACTCCCCAATTATAAAATCTCCTCGCCGCCAATTGGCTCATATTTGATTTTGCACAGAATCGCCTCTTCGCACCAAATGTGGCGCGCCCGCCTTCTTTATCCCAGCGAGCAAAACGGCGACCCCGCGAAGAAGAAGCCCCGCTCGCACGCCCTGGCCTCGAAGCCACAGCCCCACTGGCTACCCCCAGACGACTCCCAGCCGATCGGCGATCCGTCCGGCGGGTCGGGCCGCTCAATTGCCCGCCCCCGCCTCAGGCCCTTCACCCACGACTCCATCACGTCGGACAGGATGGTGCGCGCCATCGGCGTGAAGGAGGCACCCCGCCCATCGGGTGGAGGGCCCCCGGGTCCGCCGGGGGTATCGTTGGGAGGGAAGGCGATCGGCGGGTCTGGGCGCCACGGAATCGACCCCCCGTCTGTGGGCCATTCGCCTGAGGCCGTGCCCACGCTCCAGCCAGCCTGCAGGTAGCCGGCCTCTTCAAACGCGCCCGACCGCCAGGACGTGTAGAACGGCGATGCGGGCGAGGAGCACCTGGTTGACGGGCACCGGGGTTAGGACGGCATGGGGTTCGGTGCACAGCGTGAAGCAGACTGGAACCAGAAATATGCAAAGGTGGACGGAAGTAACGGAAACGCGAGCCACAGGGGTCCCCACGCCGCGGCAACGTTTTACAGCTTTGGGTCACAGCCACAGCTTCAGTAAACACCCGTCCAGTCACCAGTCATCCATGCACAACTTCAGTCAACAGCCGTCCAGGAACGCTGCGGTCCTGCGTGACGTGACCATCGACTGACCCCAAGATCGGCGCGGCCGCGTCGTCACGTCGGAAGTCAACCGTCGCGGTGCTGAAAGTCAACGAGCGACGCTTGACAACGGGCCACCGCGAAGCTGGCAAAACCTCGTCAAGCCCCAGCCACATCCCCGCGCTCACGCCCCCCCTCGCCTCCCCGTTCGCAAACCCGCAATGCGACATCCCTCTTGGCCGCATGTACCCCCGGGCAGCCGCACTGGCCCCCGGCGAATACCCCCCCGTACGGACATGGCCCGGCGCGGAAAAACGTCAAGGGCATTATGGGCGTGGCGCCGAGTCGTTGATTGCGCGGCGACGGTGGGCCCCGCCCGCATCGCACCCGTGGCGCGGCCGTATGTCGCCGTCTCCACGGCCACAAACCACCACCGCAAAAAAACCGCGCTTGCACGCCTCGCCCATCCGGCCCAACCCATCCGGGCGGCGCCGATTGCGGGGGCTCGCCAGCCCGCCGCGCCACAAACTCGGACGCCCCAAACGAGCATGTCGTTCTCCGACACCCGCATGCGGGGTCTGGACTGGAGATGCTGCCGGACCATACCTGGACCCTTCTTCGTCGCTGTCCGACACCGTGGTCCCGATCGATGGCGTGCTGAGCCGCGAGGACCGGCCCCCGCAGGGAGGGGGCGACGGCGTCCGGTACCCGTACACCTCGTAGGCGTCCTCCAGGTCCGGGAACACCATCGGCGTGTGGAGGATCGGCGGCGGCCGGGAGTGGATTGAGTGGCCCTTGTGGGGCGCCCACGATGCCTTGGGGTGGTTGTGGATGCAGGGGTGGCGCGGGGGCACGGCGACGCGCGCCTTCGCGGCCAGCCCCTCGAGGATGCCGCGGCGATAGTGCGCGCCGATCGCAGCCACTTCCAGGTCCTCGGTGACCCCGGCGCCCTGCGATGGGGAAGCCAAGCCCGCGCGTCAGACTTTGATCGTTGTTGAAGGCGCGGGCGGGGTCATACCAAAATCGTGTCGCGTTCGGCTTTCCGAGACAGAGCACGGTCCTGCGCGGACGCAGGGACTGGCCCCGGCGGTGGCGCTCCCAGCAACGCAGCGTGTCTGACCGGAGTCCGATCAACGGCAGCGCAAGATTCAACCCAACAACGCGATGTGAATCGCTGGTGCGCCGATCCTCTTGGGACCATGCCTTGCTTGCCGACGCGATCCAACGCTGGCAGCGCCGGGGCCTCCCGCCGTCAGGTAGTCGATCGGTCGGGCCCAGTCCGGCGGTGGATGAGGGAACCCTCCGGAAAATCCGCCTGTGAGAATCGGATTCGAATCGTAGAGGCTGGAAGGGGACGGCCGGGAAGCCTGAGGCAAGGGTTGTTGGCCCGATGCGCGAGCGGGCGAAGTCAGGGGATCGACATCCGGAGCATTTGCCCATTTGGCGTCCCCCACATCGACGCCCCGCGACGTTGGGCCCCAGGCGGGGCGGGTGGGTAAGCAGTCAGGCGGATTACTTGTCGCCAACTTCCAGGCCTCGCGGCCGCCACCCGAGCACTCCCTCGGTCCCCGACCCGAACGACCTCCGTCTGCACACCCCGCGCCACCGAGCACCGTCGAATTCATATTCGAAATCGTCCGCCGACGCATCCCGTCGCAAGCTCAATTCCCAGGCAACTCATCCCCACCCTCTCCGCAACGCCCCCGTCCCGCTCAAATCCGCCGGATGCCCTCCTGGTCCCACCTCGGCTGCACCCCACCGCCACCCGGGCCCTGAACCGGCGGCCATCGGTCTGTTCGCCCGGCCCCCTCGCCCCGCCTGCCCCTCGGATCCGAATCGCCCGTCCTCCTCTGTGATCCCGCGCCTCGCCACACTCGCCGCAGTCGATTGATCGCCCGCCCGGCCTCGGGATCGGCCCGTCTGCTGCCTGGTGGTTGCGGGGCGCGCAGACTGCTCGCGGCTGCCCTGCCGCGCCGGGGCCGGTGCTGTCCGCTTTTGAACGCGCAAGGGGCGCCAGAAACGGCTCCCCTCATGGGTGGCCCAGGCCCGCAGTACCTGGAGGCACCGCCAGAAATTCAAACGGCCGACGTGGCGGGAAGGCGTGTCTGCCTAGAGCCTAAAGTACTGGGGCGGCCACGAAGATCGGCCGGACTGGTCAACGGATCTGGGAGCGGCCAAGGGGGGAATGCGGCGGCCCCGGGATATGCCGAATCGCTGGCGGGGGGCTGACGGGGAAGCTGGCGAGGTCGACGGGGTTGTGATACGGCCTTAATTGAGTCAATGACATTAATATATTGTTATGATGTACTCCTTTATAGTGGACACTGATAGTACTTCCTCCGTCCCAGATTAATTGTCATCTATGATTTGGGGGCATTATTTCTACATCATTCCTGCACTTGTTTTCAATGAAATTTCGTCTACGGTTGTGTTTTTGAGTTGGGAGTACACCTTAAAAATTTTAAGTCAAACTATTACAAGGCCCGATATCCGCACGCGTTGCGCACTCGCGGTCCTCTGATTAACCCGACGGTGAGGCATTGCGCGGTTTGCCGGATTACCCTGGTGTTCCTTGATGGTTGTGATACAATACACACGACTATATAATGTGCAGTGGCCAAATAGAAATATAGTATTTGAGGCCTTGGCAAGTAGTAGAATGCAAGCGAGTTTCAACATGAGTTGAACATGTCCAATCGCAGTGACCTTTAGTCACCAGCATTTGCCTCTTAGGATCAAGTTTAGTGCACCAATTAGCACGTGAAATACTGTAACAGACGGTGCATGTACTCGTGCACCAATTGTTGTAGGATTAAGTGCAATGTTTGTGGTACCAATCTATGCATCAATTGATGCACCAATAGGCGCAATGGCTGTATTGTGGAAACGAAGGCAGGTTTTGAGCGATGGAGCATAATCATCTGGACTGATGTTTTAGGATCCAAGTTATGTGTATTGAGGGGATATCGTGCACCAACTTGAGTTGGTGCCTTGTGCACTGCACGGCTGGTATTTATAATGTTGTCTTTTGCACCTTACAAGTAATAGCATTTCAGGGCACGCTCAAGATCAAATATTGTTGAGAATCTATGATGTGGTCAGAAATAATAAGTGGTGGCGAATGGGCTTCTTTTCAGCTGACAACGTCCTATCCTCTTTGGCAACTGCAGAGGGGTGCATAGGGGAGGTACAAATGGATAATAAATTCTGTTGATAGTGTCCATGATTGGTGATAGATTCTGTTTCCGTTTGTTATTTTTCTGTTTGTTTTGGACGAGGATTTCTGTTGCAGGTCAGCATGCGTTTGCTTTCCGTTCGACGTGTTCTTTTCTTGAACGTTTTTCCATCTGTGTTGGTGTGGGACACGAGCGGGCGCCCAAGAGCGAGCGCGTTGGAGCGCGTCTGCGACGAGCTGTGCCCATTGGGAAGAGCGAGGGCGAGGCGCAAGGCGGGGCAGCCCAGGCGCTGGCTGCCGGCGTGATACGTAAAGCGTGTGGGTGTGGGGTTCCTGCCCTCTTTGAGCTGCGGACCCACCTCGCCGGGCACCTAGGTCCTTACGGGGACCTAGGCGGGACCACCCCTCCTACTCCCGTACCCTAATACCTAGAGCGGTTACCGTGGGTTGAGGATAGGTATCTTGGGCAGGGCGTCCCCCACACCAAGGGCCATTAGTAGGGCATCCCCCACATTAGGCCGGTGCGCGTAACATTCGTCCCCCTCAGGGAGTGGGGCGTCCTCGTCCCAATGTGTGGATACGGGAGCAGAAACATTATGTGTGTACACAGCAACTGGCTGTGCGATTTGCCACATGCCCAGTTTGCGTGATAACAATACAATTGTGGTGAAGAGAAAGAGTGGTTGTTTTACATGACCTGTCGGCCTATGACAACCCTCATTAAAACTCTTCTGACCTTCCGGCCTGTGTCCATCAAGGAAAAACATGGGAAACATGTAGGTCACCCTGCACGTCCCCGACCCCGATACATACGGCCACCCACTGCCTAGAGGTGGCCACTCAAAGGTGCCATCCGGCCCGTTAAATCCGGTTCATTAATTTTTATCAGCTGTCCGTTAAATTTCATTAAAGAAAAAGGGAGAAAAATTCCGAAAAAACAAAAAAAATCTAAAAAAAATAAAAAAAAAGCCAAAAGATCACAACAACTGCAGTTAGTTGAAAATCTAGTATGCATAGGTTGAAATAAAATACAAACATACTCTCTAATAGCGAATTCCATAAACTATAAGTATGACTAAAACCCAAAAATCCCCAAAAATCCAAAAATCCGTTAATTTTTGGTTAATTTTTGTCTTTTTTCGTTATTTTCCGTTAATTAACGGAAAATTAACGGAAATTAACCTCTGTCCGCTATTAACGGATCCGGGTGGCCACCTCTACCGCTGCCCAACCATGACCACCTCGAGAATACAGACCTCGTCCTCGCCCACGTGCACGAACGGGCTCTTGAGGGGGTTGGATCAACGGCTGCTCAGTGGCCAGGCGCTCCCCGTTCAAGATAGCTGCGGACATTGCATTTATATGTCCGAACAGCGTACGAGTGCGGGGCCCGGTATACCCAGTCTGCTTCTGGGCCCACTTCAGCAGGACCTGTCAAAGGCATAATCACACATGAGCTTATTTCAATGTGTACATTTCGTACTGCGACTAGTTGACACATGCACAACAGGAGTTCTTCCATTTTCAAATGCTTGAACCAGTTCCTGCACATTTGCAACTACTTTTGCTGATTCCTAGCTATTATGCTCATGTCCATATTCCAGCCATTTGACAAGGTACTCTATGGAGTTCCGGCGTCTTCCACGCTTTTTAATCCTTTCATCAAGGATACGTTCAACTTCATATTCTAGTTCTCCTTCAATTTCGATTGGAATTGGAGGTGGCTGTACTCTGCCACTAGCCTTATATGGCTTAATCTTTGATACTTGAAATACTGGATGTATCTTATGCATGCTTTCCGGAAGTTCCAGTCGATATGTGACAGGACCTATCCGATCGAGGATGGTGAAGGGCCCAATCCACCTCGGTAATAGTTTTCGAGTTCCAGGGTGTTTGAGGGTGATATGCTATGTCGAAAGGAGGACGTCATCTCCTTCATCAAAAGACACATCCCTCCGATGGCGGTCCGCATGCTTTGACTGCCTATCTTGCGCTTTTTCTAAGCACGCCCTGGCCTCTTTCAGCGCTGATTGGACATGGTGATCAAATCGTGTCACAGCTGGTAGGCCCTCCACGAGGGGTGTACCAGTATGCCTTAAGTAAGGTTGCTGCGCCCTATCAATGGCCACTCCCAAGCCACGGGCATTCGGATTGTCATAGCCCTTCAAAGGCTTCCGAATTTGCACCCCAAGAGCTAAGGGACTCTTTGGGTGTTGACCGTAGTTCAAATAGAACGGGGTCTCCTGGGTGGAATTGTTTTTCGAGTTGTTCATTGCAAACTTGGCCATGGCTAACAATTCATCCCACGCGTCATGGTCAGAACGCGTATAGCTGCGTAAGTAATCCTCCAGAATCCGATTCATGACTTCGGTATGGCCATCCGTTTGTGGATGGTACGCAGTGCTCATGTTGAGCTGAATCTTCCACCTCTCGGCCAGGTACTGGTTGAACCTGGAAATGAACCGAACGTCTCTGTCGGACACTATCTGAGAGGGGAGACCGTGGTGCCTTATCACATTCCGCACCAACAGGTCGGCTGCTCCTTCTGCGGAGAGCTCAGTGGTCGTGGCTACGAGGCGGACCATTTTGGTCAGTCTATCGACAAACACGACGGTAGCATCATGACCTCCCTTAGTTTTTGGCAGTTGTGTAATGAAGTCCATAGATAGTTCAGTCCATGGCTCCTCAGGAATGCCCAGAGGCTGTAATAAGCCTGGGGTCTTTTGACGAGAATACTTAGCCTGTTGACAAACCAGGCAAGTATCAACATGTAGTTGTATTTCTCATCGTATTCCTGGCCACCAGTAATGCCTTTGAACCAAGTCCAGTATTTTGGCTTAACCAAAGTGTCCTGCACTTGGATGGTCGTGAGCCAACTGGCAGATCTCAGTCTGCAGACTAGCTGGTATATATATTTGTTTGCCTCACAGCCATAACCCATCTGTACAACGCATTTCTTGGTGCTGTTTTACAGACTCAAGCTGGGGATTGTAACCGTAAGCCTGACGGATCCTGGAGGCAAGATTGTCTGCCTCTACCGTCTCTTTCATATTTTCTTTTTGTCCCTGCTTGCTTATTACTCTTAAGCCATGAACAACTAGTTGACTCTTCCTGCTGGCTTCCTGTTCATCAGGAGATGGAGAAATGCGAGAGAGTGGATTAGCCACATTCTTTCGCCTTGGGCGATATTCCCAGTCAAAGTCAAACTTTGTAAGATTTCTGACCACCTGGCCTGTCTTCGGCTTAGTTGTGGTTGTGACTTAAGGTAGGTTAACGGACAATGGTCTGTTACCAGTTTGAAGCGTGTACCCTCCAGGTAACACCTCCACAACTGGACAGCATGAACCGAAGCGAGAGCCTCTTGGTCTGTCACGCTATAGTTCAACTCTGCTGGGAGGAACTTTCTGCTGGCGTAACAGATTGGATGATTATCCTGCATCAAGACTGCTCCCACAACAGTCTGAGATGCGTCTGCTGTGACCTCAAAGGGTCTCTCAGGGTCTAGCATCTTGAACAATGGAGTTGTAGTCAAACACTCCTTTATATGCTCAAATGTCTCATTTTCTTGTCCATTCCCACTTGCCATTCTGTTTGGTCAAGTCCGTCAAGGGAGTGGCCATTTTCGAATAGCCCTGTATGAACTTTTGAAAATAGTTTGCCAGCCCGAGGAATTGTTGTACATATTTCACGCACTGTGGGACAGGTAGAGGTGGCCCCTTCTGTCCGTCCACAACAGAATATGGTTGGCTCCGTCCAAATTCCGTACATTCCACGGAATCCGTGAGCGGGTCACAGAGAGATAAAGTGTTTTACAGAACCGGGCGGGGCCAAACTGACGTCAGCATAGACGGTCACAGAGATCCACACTACCCTCCAGAATGGAACCACGTGTTACGGAATCCGCGCCACCCTCTACGGATGACAGGCCCCCTGTAACAGAACCGCCGACCGGACCACAGAGGTCGACAGAATTCCATCAAAATGTACGGAGCAACACAGACCTCTCAAATGTACTGAACCCTAGTACAGAAATTCCAACGGCGTTCCGTTGAAATTCTATAAGACGGGCATTCCCAGACGCTTGTACTTTGCAAAAGGTGACTGAAATCTACCATAGAGCGAGTCCCGTTCCCGGACCGGATGGGCAAACGCCTGGTTGAGTGCGCAACGGGTATGCATGGCGGACGTGGGGTGCGATTGCCTGGGTCTTTGATGGATTCGGCAGTGCACACTGCTCGCCCCCGTGGCACATCAATGTGCCCCTTCAAATTGGTGTTGTCCGTCACGCAAGCAGAATGTACGCCCAAAGCGTTCCCAGGCCTAGTACATTCGATTGGCTGGCATGTGATCATCCCATTGTGATGTGGCGCCCCTGGGGTATGTGAAGTGCTGTGTTGGAGCCCCCCCGCCGCCAATTGCCCCCATGGAGCCCGTACCCAGTGGTGAGTGCGGTGCCGCCGGCACCGTGCCGGTGGCACTGGCGTCGGTTGGGCGGGTTGGGCGGGGGGTTTGTTGTTCTGCTCGGCTGGAGTACCGGCCATGGCCTGGCCGGGAAAACGCCGTTGTTGCTGGGCTCGCAATGTGCATGGGCGGCTGCTGCTTGTCCGAGATTGTGTCGGGGTGGGGCTGGGGGAATGCTGTTCTGCTCGGCTGGAGTACCGGCCGCGGCTTGGCCGGGAAAAAGCTATTGTTGCCGAGCTCGTGGTGTGCATGGGCGGCTGCTGCTTCTTCGAGATCATATGGGGTTGGGGCTGGGGGATTGTTGTACTGCTGGATTGGAGTACCGGCCGCGGCTTGGCTGGGAAAGGGCTGCTGTCTTGTGAAGGCGCTAGGTGGATGGGCGTTTGGTAACGTGTTTTATGTTTTCCAATGCAGGCGCCGGCTGTGAGCATGCCACACCAAGGGATACTGCAGGTAGGGGGGTGAAATGGGCGGCGGCTGCTTCTCCAAGATCGTGTCGGGGTGGGGCGGGGAGTATGCTGTTGTATTTGGCTGGAGTACCGGCCGCGGCTTGGCCGGGAAAAACCTGCTGTTGTCGGGCTTGCGGTGTGCATGGGCGGCTGCTGCTTCTTCGAGATCATATGGGGTTCGGGCTGGGAGATTGCTGTACTGCTCGACTGGAGTACCGGCCGCGGCTTGGCTGGGAAAAAGCCACTATTATTGGGCTTGTGGTGTGCATGGGCGGCTGTTACTTCTCCGAGTTTGTGTGGGGGTGGGGCGGGGGAATTGTTGTTGTGCTCGCCTGGAGTACTGGCCGCAACTTGGCCAGGAAAGGGCTGTTGTTTTGTGAAGGTGCGGTGTGGATGGGCGTTTGGTAACGTGTTTTATGTTCCCAATGCAGGCTCCGACCGTGAGCACGCAACACCAGGGGATAATGCAGGTAGGGGGCTGAAATGGGCGACTGCCGCTTCTCCAAGATCGTGTCGGGGTGGGTCGGGGAGAATGCGGTTTTGCTCGGCTGGAGTACCGGCCGTGGCTTGGCCGGGAAAGAGGCACTGTTGCTGGGCTCGTGGTGTGCATGGGCGGCTGCTGCTTCTCCAAGATCGTGTCGGGGTGGGGCAAGTGGAGTGCTGTTGTGCCCGGCTGGAGTACTGGCCGCGGCTTCACTGGGAAAAAGCCGCTGTTGCTGGGCTCGCGGTGTGCATGGCCAGCTGCTGCTTCTCCCATCGTGTCCCTATTGGTGCTATTTCTCTCTTTTGGTGCATGGACATCTTGCTGAATGTGTACCTTTTTGTGTGTGGCACGCGCAGGCAGCCAGATGAACGCTACGGAAGGCGCCGAGGCCGGGAACCCCAAGGGCGGCGCCCCGGCAGCCTCAACAAGGAAGAGAAAACATAAGCTAAACTTGGATTCCTAGGCTTCAAAGTTGTTACATATTGGTGTTGGTGTCTGCAGTTAGGTGTTGTATGCACCGGAACAAAAGTTAATGGTGAACGGTGCACTTTTTTAAATGTCTGTCATGCATATGTTACGTTGCTGCACGGCTCCCATGTGATAGAGCTTTGTTTTCCTTGTATTCCTGTGGTGCTGGCAGTTGTTGGTCCAAGTGGCCTCAGTACCGGCCGTCCTTGGCCGGGAAGGGTAGAGTACCGGCCGCCCATCGGCCGGGAAATGCTGTGCTATCATGTCCAACATTTGCCTCTGCCAGTGCAGTGCAGTGTCTGCAGGTTGTATTAGGCCCAAGCGCCATCGTGCGGATGCCCACAAGCGATGAATATGGAAATGGAATATGGGGCACTGGTAGATGATGAGCTTTCCTCAACGTGTTGTCATACATATGTTATCTTGCTACACGGGCCCGTACGGGGCTGTGTTTTTCTTGTATTTCTGCGGTGCTAGCAATTTGTTGGTCTATGTGGCCTCAGTACGGGCCGTCTTTTGGCTAGGAAGGGCAGAGTACCGGCCGCCCATCGGCCGGGAAACGCTGTGCTATCATGTCCAACATTTGCCTCTGCCAGTGCAGTGCAGTGTCTGCAGGTTGTATTAGGCCCAAGCGCCATCGTGCGGATGCCCACAAGCGATGAATATGGAATTGAATATGGGGCACTGGTAGATGATGAACTTTCCTCAACGTGTTGTCATACATATGTTATCTTGCTACACGGGCCCGTACGGGGCTGTGTTTTTCTTGTATTTCTGTGGTGCTAGCAGTTTGTTGGTCTATGTGGCCTCAGTACGGGCCGTCTTTTGGCCGGGAAGGGCAGAGTACCGGCCGCCCATCGGCCGGGAAACGCTGTGCTATCATGTCCAACATTTGCCTCTGCCAGTGCAGTACACTGACTGCAGGTTGTATTAGGCCCAAGCGCCATCGTGCGGATGCCCACAAGCGATGAATATGGAAATGGAATATGGGGCACTGGTAGATGATGAACTTTCCTAAACGTGTTGTCATACATATGTTATCTTGCTACACGGGCCCGTACGGGGCTTTGCTTTTCTTGCATTGGTGCACTGCTGGCAAGTTGTTGGTGTATGTGGCCTTAGTACTGGCCATCTTTTGGCCGGGAAGGGCAGAGTACCGGCCACCCATTGGCCGGGAAATGTTGCGCTACTATACGTCCAATAATTGCCTTTGCCGGTGCAGGCATTCGCCGAGGCCAGCGGAGGCCTGACGGCACAAAGCGGCGGACAAGGAAACACCGAGCAGGGGTTCGCGTTAGGCTGAGAAAACTGAGGGATAGGGTCTTGCCTAACGAGAGGTTGGAGTTGGAGTTCCTTGGGATGCCACCTCCCGTGTATGTTATGATCGGGGATTATTTGGATGTGCAGGCCAGAGCACGGTTTGCCCTGGCATGCACTTATATTTTTCGTCTTTTGGGGGGTATGGAGGCGGCGCGTGCAAGGTCTGGCGAATGGCGCCAGGTCACAATTGAACGCGTGCGCGAACAGAGGCATGCGGCGCGGGCAGTGCGGCTGCCACATAGGCGGGGGGAGTGGATGCGCCTGGGGGCGGCCGTGTTGGAATTCCGAATAAATGGCCCACACGGGGAGCGCAAACGGGGGGTTGGGTACAAGACGGTAGCAAGGGCTCATAATGTATACCAGTGTAAATTAAGAAGACTAGAAAACCGATTAGCTGAGGCAGGTTTTTTCCTTGATAATGATTGGCAATATAGAATACTAGACCACGATGAGTGGAGTGCTTCAACTTATAGTTCTGGTAGTGGTGAAGAGGATGAGAGGGGCCAGGAGTGACTTGGACTTCGGGGTACCAGCCAATTGGACGGGACAGAAGTTCGGTTTGTCGCTAGACCTGAGGGATATTTTTTCACATTTTCAATGTAAGTGCAATGTTTTCAGCATGTCGTACTGTGTCATGTCGTATTGTGTTGGTTCAACCATTGTGCTTGGGTTTCAGGTTCTAAAACTCCTACAAGTTTTGACTTGTTCAACTACGGGGGTACGGCATCGCTGTTGTCTGACACAACGCCGGAGTCGACTGTGAAGACCAGAGGCGAGCGATTGGAGGCCCGCAAGAGACGAGCTGCCCAGCAACAATCCATACACAGTGCTTTTAAGAAGAGACGCAGTGTGCCAGGGCCGCAAACAGTGGAAAAGGTGGGCGAGGACGACGGCATCCAACTCGATGGCCCATCGACCCCTATCGATGATGGGGATGGCACCCACGGGAAGAAGAAGAAGAAGACGATAAAAAGGGCGAGAAAGGGGGATCCCGACCATAACGACTGGGCGCTCCCGGGTTTTGAGGTGACGCGCAAGCGCGACGAGGAGGGAAACCTGACATCCATGTCAGTCAGGTGTATTTTATGCATGCGATATGGAAAAAGGCTACCCAAGCCTATGCATGTGCTCAAGAAAGATTGGAGGAGTGCAGCATGGAGTGGGCCCTTGGGCCACCTCAAGAAAATTCACAAAGTGTTGAACGCAGGGGACTTGGAGGATGCGCTAGCTAAACCATGGTCTGGCAGCCAAATGATATTGGACGGACAGGCAAAACCGACGTGGGAAGCATGGAGTCCCAGGAGTAAGGAGTGGCAGGCGGCGTGCACCGCCTTGGGCCAGTTGACTTGCGCAATGAACCTTCCTTATCAATTCGGTCAACGCATGGCGTTTCGCCGATTCATGAGGAAGTTTGTGCTGCGTTGGCCAACAGTTTCTAGATAGGCCGTTACGCGCAACATTAGGGACCAAGCCGAGTCAATAAAGGTGAGCATTAGGCAGCAGATCGGGGAGGTGTCAAAGACCACCTCTGTAGCCATGACATGCGACCTGTGGACCTCCCGTGCAAACCAAGCCTACCTCACAACTACGTTACATTGGTTGGACGAGTCATGGACACTACAGCGGCACATTTTAGGTGAGGTCGCATCTTGATGTGTGGGTGTGGGTGTGAAAGTACCACTTTGCTTGAGTGCACAATGGGCCGGGAAGAGGGATATGGCTTGTTTGAAGCAGTCATGCGGCCGAGTACTGGCGGCGATCGCTGCTGGGAAGGGCCCGCACTTATAATTTATAGTACACCGTGGTGATGTGTTCTGTGTGTGTGTGCTACCTGCGGCCGAGTACCGGCGGCGATCGCTGCTGGGAAGGGCCCGCACTTGTGATTTGTAGTACGCCGTGACGATGTGTCCTATGTGTGTGTGCTACCTGCGGCCGAGTACCGGCGGCGATCGCTGCTGGGAAGGGCCCGCACTTGTGATTTGTAGTATGCCGTGATGATGTGTCCTGTGTGTGTGGTACCTGCGGCCAAGTACCGGCGGCGATCGCTGCCAGGAAGGGTCCGCATTTATGATTTGTAGTACACCGTGATGATGTGTCCTGTGTGTGTGTGCTGCCTGCGGCCAAGTACCGGCGGCGATCGCTGCCGGGAAGGGCCCGCACTTATGATTTGTAGTACACCGTGATGATGTGTCCTGTGTGTGTGCTGCCTGCGGCCAAGTACCGGCGGCGATGGCTGCCGGGAAGGGCCTGCACTTATGATTTGTAGTACGCCGTGGTGGTGTGTTCTGTGTGTGTGCTACCTGCGGCCGAGTACCGGCGGCGATCGCTGCCGGGAAGGGCCCGCACTTATGATTTGTAGTACGCCGTGGTGATGTGTCCTGTGTGTGTGCTACCTGCGGCCGAGTACCGGCGGCCATCGCTGCCGGGAAGGGCCCGCACTTGTGATTTGTAGTACGCCATGACGATGTGTCCTGGGTGTGTGCTGCCTGCGGCCGAGTACCGGCGGTGATCGCTGCCGGGAAGGGCCTGAGCTAAGTATTAATAGTTAGCCAATTGAGTCTATTGAAGAATGGAAAATAGGTCAATAGCATATTGGGCGGCACTTTGTCCAGGCACATCCACATTTCCTGGGCGTCACGACCACGTGTCCATTCGCGACAAGCTCCTCCACACCCGACTGGATTTTGGCCTACCACCAAAGGTGGCGGCTGTACACAAGACACAAGAGGATGAGATGAGAAGAAACCTCCTCGCAGCGTTCCGCAACGAACTTGATCATGAGCGCCCCGCCCTCACGACCGACAGGGATAGGGCCATGATTAACGGCGCACAAGACGGAGCTCTATTCGATTGGCACCCGTGTGTATGCCATGTGTTGAACATGGCTGTCCAATATGCGTTGGCGCAGGTGGAGTCTGTAACTGCTCTAGTACAAGCATTCTCTGTGCATGTGCGTAGGTCCCCATTGGTCCAGTTAGAATTGGAGAGGCTGCAACGTGTGTTTTTGCAGCAGAATTTTGGTGATCGTTGTGCGTCCGATGACGACGCTGGAAGTGTTTCGTGCTCTGATGACGAATTGGGGAATAATGCCATGAATGATGAGGATGACCCGGGGTACCTCTCCGATGAATTGGATTGGGACCCGGATGGGACCCCGCTCCCAAGACGGGTGTTGTGTGTGAGCGGATGGTGCCCAACACGCTGGAACTCGGTGTATTTCCTTATCCGACGTGTGTTGCTGCTTGAGCAATCGATTCCCAGATATATGTCCTCCAAGAAAGGGGAGATCGCTGCAGAGAAAGAGAAGAAAAAAAAGAGCTAAGGGGAAGCAAGGAGGACAAGAGGAACAGGAGGAAGAGAAGGATGCCAACTACATATTTGAGCGCCATGTGTGGGCGGGGTTGCAGCAGTTGTGGGGCGTTTTGGAACCCATCAGGGAAGTATTTGAGCGCCTTGAAGGCGACCAGTACGTCACTATTTCAGATACATTATACTTTTTATTGAAGTTGATATATGACAAGGTGGGTACAGTGGATGATAGTACGGCGGGCAGTGATGCGGGCTACATCTTCGCGACGGCTTTTAAGACGAAATTGCTTAGCATAGTTGATGATCCGATGTTGGTATATTCGTGGGGTCTTGCAGCCGCAATGGATGGTAGGAGGTGCCATTTACAGTGGATGCGAAGAATATGGGATAATAAAAGTGACTAGCCTACGGTCACAGAGGACTACCCGACGTTCAAGAGTTTCATTGACATGCTCATGTTGGAAGTTTCCAAATTGGTGAGTGGCACACGTAGTGCAGTGTGTTTGTAGTGATGGAGTATGCATATTGTGATGATGAAAACGTGATGATGTACAAGTGGCACTTCGGGGTACCGGCCAGTAGGCCGGGACAGAAGTTTGTTTGGTTGTATGTCGAAATGCAAGTATTTTGTTGATTGGCAGTTCCGCCACTTGAAGGTACCGGCCTTGAGGCCGGTAAAGAAATTGTCTTGTTTTCATATCAAAATGCATATCTGTGTTGGATTTATAGTTGGACGCCCATGTGAATGGCCCCACTGCAATTTTGGACACCGTGGCTTCACTTTCTGATGGTGACGAGGCGCCCAATGTCAGTCCTCAACATGTGAGTTGGTTGGACGAGGCCACTGACCCGAGGGACAGGGGGGAATTGCGCCCAGGAAGAAGAACTTTATCCAGGAAGCGCCATCCCAACCACCCGACATTCCCTGACAACATCGAGACAGCCATCGCAGAGTGGTTTGAGTACACTTGGCAACCAAAAGGTCAACAGAAACGCTAGTCAGCAGAAGATTGGTGGCATAGCAATGAGTCTAGGTTTCCTCTAATTGCTAAACTGGCACGGAGGGTGCTGGCCACGCAGGTGAGGTAGCGCGTCCCGGACTTTCTGCCCGCATATTTGTTTGTCCATCTGTGTTGCTGCTGGCCACATTGGTCCATACCAGTTGTGGGATATTGTATTGGGGTTGACGCCATGCTTTTCCATGTGCAGGCATCCTCTGCATCATCAGAGCGGAGTTTTTCCAAGGCCGGCTTGGTGGTGGCCACGAAAAGGATGGTCATGACCCCTGCTAATATCGATAGGTGAGGTGGCGCATCCGTAGCTATCCACTTGCATATTTATTTCTCCATCTTCGTTCTTGCTGAACCCATTGGCGAAGTCCAGAGCAGGGTTGAAGGTTTTCCTTTTTTTTTGTGTGTGCAGGGGGTCGTTGGTGGGATGGTACATGCAACGTCAAGGGTGGGAAGACCGCCGCGCAAAGAAAAAGAAGCGTAGAAGGAGTATGGGAGCACGCACCAGGGTATGGAGGCGTCCAACTGAGCGCAGGAAGTCCAAGACGTCATCAAAAACCACACCACAGTCCAAGTCCAAGTCATCAGACGGTTTGCCATGATGAAATTTGTTATAGTTGCTGCAAAGGATTACTAGCCATTCATTACCGCAGCGAGTACCGGCCGTGGGTTGGCCGGGAAAACGCAGTGGGGGATTGCCTTTGGGCCCTGTGTGTGTTTATGTAAGTAGTGTAGCGTTTGCAAGGGATGGCTGGGAAAGAACAGCGGTTCGCATCCCCTGTCTGGCAAGGAGTACCGGCCGTGGGTTGGCCGGGAAAATGCAGCGGGGGATTGCCTTTGGGCCCGGTGTGTGTTTATGTAAGTAGTGTAGCGTTTGCAAGGGATGGCTGGGAAAGAACCGCGGTTCGCGTCCCCTGTCTGGCAAGGAGTACCGGCCGTGGGTTGGCCGGGAAAACGCAGCGGGGGATTGCCTTTGGGCCCGGTGTGTGTTCATGTAAGTAGTGTAGCGTTTGCAAGAGATGGCTGGGAAAGAACAGCGGTTCGTGTCCCCTGTCTGGCAAGGAGTACCGGCCGAGGTAGCACTTATGATGGCGTGGACTGCAAATAGGGAGACATGCATTGTTTATATATGTATTAATATTGCACCTCGTTATATCACTGCTGTGGCCCCGTATGTATAGGCAAAAATTGCCTCCAACAGAAACCGCCGTTGACCAACGGAACACTACCAGAATCTCAAATTCCGTGACGGATGGCAACGGAACGCCACGAAAGGCAACGGAAAAAAAACACCTTTTACAGAAGCCGCTGGCTGCAAACACCCCCTTGACGGACAGCTCCAGAGCCAGAAAATTGAAAGCTGACGTGGCATGAACGCCTACGGAAACCCGGCCCCGGCAAAGTGACGGAAAATCGACGGACGGAATACTCGTGTTCAAAAAAAGTACAGATAGAAAATAACAGAAAAAAAACTGAGCGGCCACGTCTAGGGACAGGCCAGTTCTTCACCTTCTCAATCCCTTTGGGATCTGGGCGGATGCCCTCTTGAGACATGATATATCCCAAATAGGAGATTTCCTCCTTGTTGAACTGACACTTGTGCATACGACAATACAATTTCTGTTGTCGTAACATTTCTAACACCTGACAAAGGTGTTTAATGTGTTCCTCAGCAGTTTGGCTAAACACTAAGATGTTGTCCAAATATACCAAGACGTGTTTGCCAATTTGATCACCAAATATATGGTGCATCGTCTGCTGAAATATGGCAGGGGTATTAGCGAGTCCAAAAGGAAGTACCTTGAACTCATATAAGCCCAACGGCATAACAAAAGCCGTTTTGGCACAATCCGCCTTATCAATTCGAAGTTGATAGTACCCTTGCTGCAAGTTGATAGCCGAGAAAATCTTGGCTCCTTGCAGTTGGTCCAAAAGGGTGTCTATCCGAGGAATCGGCCACTTGTTTTTAATAGTGGCTTTGTTCAGTGCTCGATAGTCGATGCACATCCAAAGACTGTCATCTGGTTTTGGTACGAAGAGTACTGGGGCCCCAAATGGGCTGCTGTTCTCCGTGATCAGACCTTTTCTCAACAGGTAATCCACCTGGGATCTGATCTCGTCCATTTCTTTTGGACTGTACCGGAAGGCTGGTCACTTTACCGGTTTGGTTCCCTCTTCAAGTGGAATAGTCAAAGCCACTCCTCGATTTGGGGGAAGGCCGTCAGGGAGTTCACCAGGAAAAAGATCCTTGTACTCCTCCAAGAGAGATGTAATTTGTGCTGGGTTCACCACGTGAGATGTGGTCTATCGACCTGACGTGGCCGAAGGGCCTGGTGCGTCCCCCTCAGGGAGATCGCCAACCCGGTGAACCAAAACCAAATGGAGAGGAGAACCCCGCTGGTAGGCATGCTGAGCATATCCCAGGGAACACACATGACCCAACCGGCGAGCCAGCGAAGGGAGAGCCGGAGGGACCCAAGGAGAACTGCGAAGGGTAATTTTGCGACCACGGGAAACCACACAAATGTGGCCCTGACGATAATCAATGACACCAGCGTGCTCATAGAGCCAATTGTCGCCGAGAATAATGTCATAATCGTCAGAGAGGTTAATGACCACACAGCAAACGGTGTCCTTGTAACCTTGAATGGTTAAGGGGACATCGACCACTCCCAAAGAAGGAAGGGAGGATCCATCCGCAAGGAGGACTTTGGCCTCGGACGGAGAAGAATCCACATGTGGGGGTGTGGAAAACTCCGTGGCATCCACAATACAACGAGTAGCTCGTGCCAGTTGCTGTAGGCGATGCAGGCGACAAAGCTATTGATTAGATGTGGATTTTGGATGCTTAGGCGTCAAGCCTAACCGATGACAACAGGTCGGATTAATATAAGCAGTGCCAGTCGCCCCCGTGTCAAAGAGGATGGATGCTGGTTGATGCCCAACCTGACCAGTAAAGGTCAAGCGAGGATGGTCTTGGGAGACCCCTCGAATGCGGTATCCCGCTGCTCCCTCAGGGGGTTGGTAATACACGTTCACGGGCCAGGGAATGCCAGGCATCTCCCGCCAGCCTGAATGGTCCACACACGGTTGTGAGAATAACCGTGTCCCCTTTGGGTAATGGATCAAGGTGTGCAACTGGCGCAACCTTGGATCGTTGGTAAAAGTCTGCCAAGCGGGTAAAAGGATGCACGCTCCCACATGCTTAGGAGCCTTTGCTCACTCAGCAAAGTAATGGTCTAAGAATGGCGTGGCATTCTTAAAAGGTGGATTGATCCATGCAAATTCATGAGATAATGGTTTCGTCAAGAAACTGGTATCTCGTGAACAATATCGTGCACAAAGTGTGTTATCCCCATTGGGGTTAGCATATGCATCCAGTGTAAACTGGTGGGCAACCAAGGACTGAATGTGGTTGAAGTGCACAAGGTTCAACATGCGATCAGAATGATCCACATCACTGTATTGGCCCTTCCGGGTTGTTCCAGACTGTGCATGCATTTGATAAGTATTCACCACATCATTGACAACAATTTGCAAAGTTCTCAGTTTAAGAACTGGAACCACTGGTGCCACATTATATCTCACATCCAATGGTGCTGTCATCAGTTTTGCAGTGTTCACATTATGTTTCCGTGCTGTCAAAAAGAGTGCATGTGAAAATGTGCGTGAGGATCTCACTGAATGGCCAGGGCGTACCGGCATCATGGGCAGCTTTCCTCGGCCTAGACAGTCACCGGTGGAGAGGTGGTCGGCGGTGTATGGTTTAAAACATCTAAAGCACCGGCCAGCCCTTTTTAAAACCTCTACCATAGTATCGCGCAGCTGCGACCTATCGGTGACCATCTTCCCTTCCATGGGATCGCTTATGTTGGCCAAGGGCTCATACACGCGATCACCTGGAGCCTGTGAAACATTCTTCACGTCAGCACGGGAACCTTTAAAAATCACTCCCCCTCGACCTTTCGGCCTGTTATTCAGAACGGGCTTGCCCCGGTTGTCCACTTTCAATGCGTGGTACTTCTGAATGATCCTATTAGGGGCAAGGCGGTTATTCGTGCTTGGTTTGCCATTCTGGCTTTCATTCCGGCGAGAGCCATATGCCTTGTATTCTTGGTCATATGTGGGACCCACTTTATACAAATGAGCCCTCAGGCTGGCGTATGTGGCCCACTGCTCATCGTCTTTGTTTAATAAATAGTTTCTTTTTATATCTGGACGGAGTCCAGTATACAATGCATGCAGCTTGGAAAAATCATCAAGGTCATTCTCACATTTGAGAAACATTTGTTCTAAGAGCTGCATGGATTTGATTGTGTCAGGACCCGAGGTCCCTGCCTTTGTAAAGGTTGCAATTTCAGACCTTATGTTAAAGTCTAAACATTTATGATCATAAAGTATCTCCATGCCATATTTAAATTGTTCCCATGACAGTTGGAATTCTGGCTGCGAGAGCACTTCTGCATCAATTGTAACCCCCCACAAGTGTCCCAGTTGGGCAAGCAAGCCATGTTTCACTGACTCCTCAAGAGTATTCAGTGCAATCCAACCCCATTGAGATTGGGGTGCCACAGTGGTTTTGAAATACATGATAATTTCCTGTAACCACTTGGTCAAGGCTTGCTTATCCTCATTCCACTTTGGGGGTTTCATGCTTGAGTGTTCATCTTAGGCATGCTCACCTGAGGTTCCCTTTCGGGATGTAAATATACAGGGGCAAAGGGCACTCCCTGCGCCGCCGTCAAGGACCCCTGGCCCACGTATCCGGGCCCCATGGGGTCGTAATTGGCTGGCGGCAGTGGTGGCCCTTCGATGGCCCTTGGCAGCTCCTCAGCTACTGCGGCATATTGTTCCTGATGCTATGGCTTAGGTGCCTGCATGTAGCTTGGCGGGTGTCCATACACTCTCTCGAACTCCTCCGACTCTGATGGATGGGAGGGTTCTCCATATGATTGTGATGGGACCACCTGCTGCCTTGGGGCGATGTCCGCCTGTTGTACCCTTTCGGGCTGGTAGACCCTTTTGGGCTGATATACCCTTCCAGGCTGCTCGTACTGAGATGCCATTGGTGGCTGCTGATACTGAGGAGCCTGGTAGGCCGCCGGCTCTTGGGCAAAGGGAGACATCTCCTGCAGTCTTTGAATTTTCTGCTGCGTAGTCGGCAGCAGAGGTTGCACTCCCCGTGGCCTAGGCTGACCCATCGTAAAGGCCATTGCCGGTTGTCTTGGCACCATTCCTGGCTGAGCCACTGGACGAACAGATGCTGAGGGGCCAGCCTGCATCGTAGGCCCAACCGGTACCCGTACAGGTTCCTCCTCTGGAACCCTCCGACCAGTGCGTTGTACGGCCTGCCACTCAGTAGCCGCCGCTTGGCTCTCCAGAATATTAATGCCCAGCGCTGTCTGCTGCGCATCAAACAACCCACGCAACTTGGCGGGGACGCGCTGCAGTGCATCTACTGGGATCTCTGCCCGGTATGGGGCCCGACCGCCACTCGGATGGTAGTACCCGTTGTAGTACACACCGCCGAATGGGTCGTGAAATGCCCCCAGCGTGTCCCAAAATCCATGGGCATCCTATATCACAGGGGCATGCACCATGGGAGTGGGTCTCCTGGGCATTTCACGGGGCACTTGCTGTCGACCCGGCTCCTTTTCGAGCTGCTGTGATCGGCGCTGCTGGTATCCTGGACCAGGCTTCCCAGGCAGATACCTTATCCCACTGGGTTCCTGTCCAGAACTGCTCTCTCCAGGGGGAGCTCCCTTGGCTTGACGGCCTGCTCATCGAGACTCCTGAAACTGCAGGAACTCAGCATAATCCCCTTCCCCCATTACGGCCAGCAGTCGGGCAGTCTTATCAACTTCTGCCCTTGCCTTTTCCAAGGCTGTCTCCTGCCTTTTCACAGTAGCATAAACCTCTTTCCTCTCTCAAGGAATAGGTTCAGCCGGCTCTTCTGCCAAACCGAGATACACAACTTTGTCATTACCAGTAGAATCACCAAGTTCTGCATGTGTACGCAAGTGTGTATGCTCAACAGGATGATTGGGAGACACTGCATCGGCAATGTTACCTGGAACTATTCTCTGAGTCCCTTGAGGTTCCTCCCTTGCCTTTACAGGCTGTTTCTTGACCTCTTTAAGCTGCACTTTTGCCTTTTTAGGCTGTTTCTCTTCCTTGGAAGGTGTTGCCTCCTTGGGGACGTTGGTCTCCTCAACTGGAGGCGGTGCCTTTCCAGGTTGTGGAGGGGCGAATCGAGCGGCGTGGGTTACCCCATTGTCGCTTGCACTCGACTCATCAGCCCATTTGTCTGTCTACCATGGCTGGGCCCTCTCAAGCTCAGCAAAAGCTTTCGCTTGCTGGGCCAGATCCAGCTCATTGGCCACTGGCTTAGCCTCAAGGCGCTGTGCCTTTTGGCTGCCTCCTGCAGCGAAAAACTGCCTGATCTCAGCCTTGCGCTGGCGCTTATGAGCTCGCTTATGCTCATATTTTTCGGGATTCAATTGTCTGTCCCGCTCATGCCGTATAGCCCTCAGCTCCCTGCGCTGGCTGGATTTTCGAGCCTTTCGCTCATCCAATTTCTTTGCACGGGCAAATCGATCCCGGTTATGAATATGTCGTCTCTCTTTTTCTCGTCTATGCACTTGCGCCCGCATCGACATGTCGCCCGGTAACGGGTAAGCGCATGACGAAAACGACAATTCGGAAATCTCTTCCCACCATTCGTGGGGATTATTAGGGTCCGGCCTTTCCGGACTTCCCTCGCTCAAATCCCAAGGCTCAGGGATATGTCTAAGCGCAAAGGCCATTTTTTCCGGCCAATTTAGGTCCTCTTTGGCAATCTGATCTGCCATTCCAGGACCATACCACCGTTGGATCCTTATCAGTCTTGCGGTGGTTAATCTTTCCCCGAACCGTTCAGCGGCCATTTGCCAGCCCTTATCCAGATCGTCAATACGATCGCTATGGAACTTGGTCCACTTCGCTCGGCATGGGGGCTGCCGGCTGTACGGTTCTCCAGTGTCAGGAACGAATTCCAGCACTCTACAACTCTCTCCCGGGCCCCACTCGGGTAATGCGGGTCTCCGGGGACTCCACTCATGACCTTTCGGCCTCTCTAGACTTGGTCCGCACACAGCACGAGCGCTTTCCGTGAGCGACTCGTCGCTGCTCTTTTCCGGTTCACTAGGTGTTCTTACGTGCACCTGTGACCTGACCCGTGGCTCCGAGGTCCTGACCTTTTGGCCTCCGATCTCTTCCACTTGCCCAACGGGCTAGACCTTCTGGTCTTTTTTCGCGCCTGTCCAAATTTTCGGCACCGTCTCACCTAGCGATGGGCTCTTCCTCTTAGGCCGTTGTTTGCCGACAAACTTCCAGTCGCCCTCCGCTTCTGGAATTATCGGCATGTGCGGCTCAGATAGACCAGGACCCTTTTCGGGCTGCTTCACTTGTTGAGTGACCTTCTCTTCCACCTCGCGCGCCCGCAATTTTTGCTTCAGCAGGCGGTCGCTCAATTCGACCACATGTTGTTCAGCGGTGGTCTTGGCCTC
The DNA here is from genome assembly GCA_905146915.1 of Ostreobium quekettii. Lineage (NCBI taxonomy): Eukaryota > Viridiplantae > Chlorophyta > Ulvophyceae > Bryopsidales > Ostreobiaceae > Ostreobium > Ostreobium quekettii. Next base: position 23,986 of record CAJHUC010002752.1, read on the forward strand.
TTTGGCTTGGCGGCTCTGCTTTTTCGCCTTCCTCATCGCCACCTCGTTTCTTCGGGCTTCTTTCTGCGCCCTCACAACTTCAATTTCTAAGGAGGCCATCTTCTCGGCGGTTTCTTCATCCCGCTTCTCTCTCGCTTGTTGAAACCCAGCAGCCGCCATTTTCTCCAGAAGCTCCATGATGCTAGGCGCCTGTAGTAGGGCCGCGACGGTACCTGGCTCTGGCACCTCTTCTTCTGGGGCTTCTTCCACCTCGGCCATCGGCTGGTCGCTCCCTTCCGGCTCAGCTCGACCTGATGATGGGCCGGCAACGTCCTTCCGGACTTCTTCCTGTTCCTGCCCATTCTGGGCTGTAACATCCTCACCGACCGAACTGGTCGGTGTCCCCTTCCGGGGTGTCTCTTCCTCACCCGAAGATTCGGGCGTGCCCTTCCGGGCTTCAGGATCCGTTTCCTCAGCCTCCATAGAGGAGGCCAGGGAAGGGGCCCGGTGTTCCTGTGTTGCGGCCCGCGGGCGGCCGCTGGTTTCCGGAGTTGAGGGGCGGTCGCCGCACCCGATGGCGCGGCCTCGATGCCGCGCCTCTCCGCCGGATTGCGGCGGGCGTTGACGGGGTGCTCGTTTCTTCGGTAGCGCGGTGGGCCCTTGGACGCTCGGGGACCTTCCCCGAAGCCTGCCGTGTGCAGGCGATGGATTCGCGGCGGCGTTCAGCGGTTCACTGCCTCGCGGCGGGGCAAAGAGTCAGGCCCGAATGGCGATTACAGTTTGACGCACGCGGCGCGCATCCAATGTACCTGCGCGATGCCCGGTCGCGGGTCTATCGCGTCACATCAGACATGACAGCTCAGTGTAATGTACGGACCATGTCCCAGCGCCCCAGGAAGTTATAATTAAACCATAGATAAGGATGACTCAGCGAGATTACATAATATAGCTGCAGAAAATATCATTTACTGCCTGCCCCCAAGTAGCTCCACAATATCCTGCCTCGCTCGCCCGCCCAGGCGAAAACGTGGCAGCCACCCCAGGTGGCTCCAAAACCAATTGATACGTAAAGCATGTGGGTGTGGGGTTCTTGCCCTCTTTGAGCCGCAGACCCGCCTCGCCGGGCACCTAGGTCCTTACGGGGACCTAGGCAGGACCACCCCTCCTACTCCCGTATCCTAATACCTAGAGCGGTTACCGTGGGTTGAGGATAGGTATCTTGGGCAGGGCGTCCCCCACACCAAGGGCCATTAGTAAGGCGTCCCCCACATCAGGCCGGTGCGCGTAACACATGCGCTAAGGAATACAAGCATTGCATGAAGTTGTATTGGTTGTGAAGCATCTCCGAGCGAGATCTATAATGCACTTTGAAGACAATGGTGATTTTGAACTCTTAGTTCCTATGTTTTTTGCAGCAGTTGAACAACATCTCTAGCATTCCAAAGTTAATCGAGGCGCAAGTGGGTTGTTTGGAATTAGACTTGAAGCTCCATCCCTTACAGTTCACCACACAATCAGGAGGTCAGTAAGGCAAGGCAGTATCCTACCAAGTCAGAATGTCAGGTTAGTCAGTCTTCACTCCAAGAGGTCCCTGGTCTCTGTCCTTGTCACTATTGGGCCCCGCCCCACCTTTCTTATTAGAACGGTCACCGTATATGCTCAAAAACAAAGTTGTGTCATCATGCCATGGGAATTGTGGGGGCAACTTCAAGTCTGTGGTTGCAACCTCCTTGTCCGTGCAGAGCGCCTCGCCCCATGGTGACCAAAGCTCCTCCCCACAATCGTCCTCCCCGTGCTCGTCGTCCCCGCACTCGATCTTGAGGGAGCCATATCCAGAACGCCATTTTCTTTGTATCGCTTGTACTTGCTCCTCGTTGTCTCCAGCTCTGCTCTCAAGACTTTGTTAATGGCCACCAAGGTGGCCACACGAACGCCCAACTCCAGAGTTGGGTAGTGGGACTTGGCAATCTAGGCAGCGGGACTTGGCAACCTACTTTAGCTCAGCGATCTGGGCTTTCAATGACTCCGACTCCTTGACTGCATTATAGTTTGCCCCGTACAACTTGTCAATGGTATGCATTGCCCCCTCGTGGCTTTATGATCAGCACTTTGCTACTTCCTATGCCACACTTTTTGATCGCTACGGGTCCCCATGGATCGTTCAATGTCTAGAGCCATATCCATAGCCGCACTGCACCCACCCGGCAGCATGGCATGCATGTCCCAAGGGGTACTGCAAGCCAACACACATACCCAAAGGTGCGTCCCCTCAAGCGCAGTTGCTGGGTTTTGCGATGTTGGCTATTAAGGTGAGTCTGTACTTCCGACAGTACTGCTATGCACTGGAGATCATAGACGACTCGATGTACATCACCAGCCACATGTGGTTGGCAGGCTTAAGCTCATTGCAATCTGGCTGGTTTTGTGGTGCGGTTGCAGGACCCGGGCACCAGCCATGAACGTGGCCAGTGGTTGGGCGGTACGCATCGGGAGCAGGTATGAGCGAGTATGAGCGCACCTTGCAGGGTCTTAAGCATGCGTGCTCAGCACACGCTTACCTAGAGGGTGATGGACTGGCACGGAGACTTGGGCACACATGACATATGACTATGGCGAACATCAAAAAGGTGGTGTGCTGTGAATCCCAATGGCACATGTGTGAAGGTGAGTCTCCAATGCAGCCTAAAACTGGGTGCCTCCTTTGCCAACGTTCAGTGGAATGGTGATCCACGTTTGCTCTTGCCGTCGGGCATGCTTAGAATAGCATCACACATGGAGTGATGTGTTTGGCGCATGGCTTCTTTGGGGATAGTTAATTCATCTACAAACAATCACATGGCTGTGGGGAGTTGAACAGTTGTATCACCATGTATCTGGTTGACGATTTGTTTTCCAGACCACCAAGTCAATCAAGGTACCCGTCCAATCGATGGAGGATTGGTTGAAGGCCATGGGGTGAAAAGTCCATGGATGCTGCACCACCCAAGAACCAATATAACTTGAGCATCCTTATGTACTTTATAGGCACGTCGGGAAAGTTCGAAGGTTTTGGCTCACCCGCGGAACAATTCCAGGCCAAATGTGCTCTCTCAAGTGTCTGTGCTATGTGTCAAACCCACTAATAGGTATGTTTGGAATCGGCTTCGTGCTAGCAGTCTCTGCATTCTAGCTAGTGGTTCTGGCTAGTGGTCTCTGCGTTCTGGCCAGTCCACTAGCTAGTACAGCTACTAATTTGAGGTCATTCCACCACTGTGTAGTTTGGTTGAACCACAACTAACATTCTCAGTGTACAAGTATCCATATTGCTTTTGTTGTGTTTGTTGACAGGTGCTGCCCAGCTACCATAGTCACCTTCAAGATGGCATAGTCTGGGCTGAGACCAGCACGCACGACAAAGGAGCAGGGTTTGCCGCACTTGGCTGGTTGCGTATTACAAGAGACAAGAGAGGAGGGGGGAGAGCGGACTGCAAAGCAATGCTTGTTCCAAGGCTTGACATTTTTGCCCCAGTCCTCGTGTGGTCTGTAGTGGGCAAAGCTCATCAACACATTGCCTTTGCAGGAATCTTCAGGGAGTAGAAATGGTCTGATTGGGCATGTGACCATGTGGGGTATGCAGAGCTAGGGTCGCGCTGTTGCAAGAACGGATCTGTAAACCTGTGTGCCGCAACTTAGCATTGGAGTGCGGACTACATGGTCATGCACAGTCAGGATTGCAAGGGGATAGTGGGCCCACATTGATGAGGAACCATAATCCCTGGAGGGTTCATGCCGTGCACAACAACAACTCCAGGGAAGCCAATTGAAACACACAAACCCACGGGCGGCTGTGGGATGGTGCGCATGCAGAGTAGCGGTGGAGCAACCAGCCCCCCCCAAAAGCGGTCCCTGAAACGCACCCAAACGCAGGGTTCCTGTCAGCCGCACAGCATTGGCCACGATTCCCTCCCACGAGCGCAGGCGCTCCCACGCGATCCCACGCAGGGAATATTCCCCAAGCATCTGCAAGCGGGGACCGTCCCACGCGTGTCTTCAGCCCTGGATGTGGGCCACCCCCGTCGGGCCACCAGCACTAACGATGCAAGCCCACGCAGTCCCCAGGCAGCTACTCCCAATGCGTGGCTGGGCATCCACCAACGTGGGGCTGCACTGCCCCCGGGACGCGGCCCCACAGGTTGTTCGACGTGCCCCACCACTGGCTCACATCACCGGAAATGCGACGTGCCCCACGCGGTGACCAGCGCAAAGGCATCCCCATGCCTGCTGTTGCCAGCCCTTGTGATGGGCGGCCCACGTTATGGGATGTCATTCAACCTCGTTTGAACCGCATGGGGACGATGCCCACAATTCTGCATACTGATACGTAGAAACGTGATGCCACATCAGCGTCCTGCCGGATGGCACTGCGTCGCGCTACATGGGCTCGTGTTTGTAGTTATGGGCAGTCATCGGACTGCCGACGCAGTGTGACGCATGGAAACGCGTTGCCCACGCAATTCCATGACCAGAGTGTATCCCTCCATTCCGCTGGTCACAAGGAGCCCAAGCGGGCAGTGGCCACTTCGATGGCCACCATACCATCCGCCTACTGGACACCTCTCTTGGGTGTGTTTGGTTGTCTGCAATAGTAGGTCCCACGGCACAACGAAGCTGCATAAAATACTACAGAAATAGTGACAAGCCAAAAAAGGGGGCGCTATTGGGGGGCCGGGGGCACTATTTGGGGGACGCTATATAGGGACCCCTACTGTACACTGAATATCTCAATGTTGTGCTCCGATCAGCAACACGCGCAACGCTTGTTCACAACCCCGTACCACATACATACGACATACCGTATTTACCCGGTATTAGTAGGCATGTATTGGACCCCCCAAAAGAGCTGTGGATACTAATAGCGGGTCATGTATACTAACGCGGTTTGGACCCCTGATTCCAAAGAGTAGACAAAAACTTTTTTGACAAATAGGCCGTGAAATACCCCAAAATGGACAAAAATGGCGATGCTAGTGCGGAATGTTATCAGCCCTGGCGGCCTTGACTTGGGGCTGCACCAGCTGGTGGCGACTGGCGATTGGGGCCATCAGGGGTTTGCTAGAATGCTCCAGGCGCATTTGCCTCTGCAATGCAAAGAACAAGGCCTGACAGGGGTCTCGACTCGCTGGGGCACCACGTCGCGACGACGCTCGACACGCGGCGTATTCCCCCACTGATGGCAGCTGGGTCTGTGGCCTGGTAGCCAGTGAGATGTGTTTTGCCCCACCTTCGCAGCATTTTACGGCCAGTTTTGCAAGGCGGGGTCTCGCAACGGCAGTTGCCCCGACCAATACCGTCGCCTGCCCATTCCTGGCGCTGGGCATTGGGGGGACTCGTGCCAAGCGCCAGGCCGGAACCTACTCTGGCCGGCCGGGGAGCAGGTTGGCTCAATTCAGAAACTAGGGCGGCTTTGAATTCTCGACCGCTTCTATCATCGGGCCTTGCGGCGTCGGTTGCTGCCTTACGACCCTGCGCTGAGAACGCGAATGGCGGCCAGTCGACCGCGGGGCTTTTCGCAGAAACCCCTCCAAACTCTCCCTCGACAACATCCACCCCGCTCCTATCGTCCCCGTCGATGTGCGAATCGCAGGGAACGCGGTTTGGTCCAGACTGGGCAACGAGGTCAAACACCAGCCCCCGACTTCCCTTGCCACCATCCGCACCTTCCGTGTTAGTATCCAACCCCAAACCTCAACAGAGCAGAAACGACCGGGTCATGGATACTAAGGTGGGTTCGACCCCCAAAGAGGGAGGTGGATACTAATAGGGGGTGCCTACTAATACCGGGTAAATACGGTACATACGGTATTTTTTCTTCCGCCGCTTTTTTCGCGGCCCCCCACCCGCCGCATCCCCGCCCCCGGAAAAAAGGCCGTGGCCTGCGGGCCGGCAGTCCCTGCCCCCAGCGCGGGATTTTCTGGCGCCCCGCAGGCGCAGCCCACGCGCCGGCCCGTACGCCCACCCCCCCGCTCAGCCGCCGCCCCCGCGTAGCGCCGCCCCGGTCGAAACCTCCCCGGCCCCACGGCGCTGTCCCGCGGGCCCCCCGATCCCACCGGCGCGCCGCCGGGCGGCATGATGAGCGCCGAGGTGGCCCGCCCCGCCGTGGGCAACGGCGGCCTGGCGCAGGGCAGGGCCGGCGAGCACGCCCGCTCGGAGACGCCCCCCGCCGATTCGGTGGGCCCTCCCAAGGCCCTGTCCAAGGTGGTGTGGGTGCGCACCAGCGCGGGGGGCGTCCAGGCCATCCCCCAGGAGGTCGCCTTTTTGTCGCCGTTCATCCAGCGTGAGGCCATCCACGCCGGCGCCGGCTGGAATTCCCGAACCCCTGTGGACCTGCCCAAGCAGCTGGGGCCGGAGAGCCTGGGCCAGATAGTGGAGTACTGCGAGTTCCACCGCGCGCCGGGCCGCAGCGACAAGGAGCGCAAGCTGTTCGATGAGAAGTTTATACGGATGGACGCCTGCCGACTGTGCCAGCTGACGTCCGCCGCCGACGCCCTGGACCTGCGCCCGCTGGTCGACCTGGCCTCGCGGGCCCTGGCGCGCCTGATCTCCGGCAAGACGCCGGAGGAGATCCGCGCCACGTTCAACCTGCCCGACGACCTCACCGAGGAGGAGAAGCTGGAGCCGGTGCCGTTCGGCACGGACGAGCCCCGAATCCGGCTGCTCAACCGGCTGTACGCCAAGAAGCGGCGCGAACTGGCAGAGCGCAAGGCGCGCAAGGCACCCGGGGAGGCACGGGATGCCCCCGCCCCGGTCGTGGACACGCGGTCGGTCGACGAGCTAGTCTCGTTCATCGAATCAGGGACGGGCGGGGGCGCCAACCACTCCAAGCGAGTCTCGCGAAGGCGGAAGGGCTCCAGGAGAGAGCGGCGGAGCAGGGAGCCCCCCGCGCTCGAGCCGTCGGGCTCCGGCGGACTGGACTCCGAGCGCAATTCCGTGGAGACCAGCGAGATGTCCAACACGTCGATGGACATGATGTCCGAGTGCCCCGCGAGGTGGCGGGAGGCCGGCGGCGGGCACGGAGGGTCCGGCGGCGGCCGGCGGGTGTTCGAGATTCCGGACTGCCCCGTGGAGGTGCTGTTCCCGGAGGAGGGCTTCGAGGAGGGGTGGGACGACCCAGAGCTGGAGTCAGAGATCGCGGGTTTCGCGCGGGCGCTGGACTCCGACTGGGGCAGCAGGTTACAGGAGCTGACGGGCGGCCGCGGGCGGGATGGGCCTCCCAGCGTGCTAGGCGCCGCCGTGGAGTTCGGCAGCATGCGGGTGTGAGAAGGAATGGCCCGGGAGGCCCTTAGTCTTGTGGGCATTTTGGGGTTTTGGCTTGTGGGGAGGCTTTTGCACGTGGCTCTATAAGGGCCGAGGCGCCTGAAGGCGGCGGAGGGGGGTGAGGGGGACATGGACAGAGAGAGGGGGAAGTGGATGGTCTGTGGCCGGGGCGGCGCGCTGTTGGCATTGGCGGTCTGTGTGGGCGATCGCCGGTGTTTGGGCGGGAGTGGGCGAATTGTGGCAGCCATGAGCCGCAGTGCCTGCGAGCCCTGCTTGGCAGAGGGGCTGGAACGGTGGCCTTGAAGGAGAACAAGAAAGGGGTGGGGATGGTGGACCGTGGGTGAGCTGTCCTGCCATGTTGACATCGGCAGCAGCATCGGTGCACCAGAGAGCTGCTCAAAGCCACACAGTCTGGAAGCCAGCCAAGGGTGCAGTTGGCGGTGGGACCTGGGCTCCGCAGAGTCTGCTCCAGGAAAGAATGTCTGGTACCCTTCGGGAGTGCTGTATCTGAAGAGGGTTGGGGAAAGGGATGGGAGAGGGGAGACTACTGTACTTTTGTGTGCATGACACGGTGGACGTGTTGGGCATTTTTGTTGCAGATACATTGCCGAAAGGACAAGAGGGGGGGCTGACGTGCCAACTTTGCAGGCCGAGCCGGGGGTTGCAAGAGTCATCAAATGGGACTGGGAATAAGGCTGTTGCTGTACACATTTCGAAATGTTTATATTTTCTATGCCTCACAAGGAATTGGGGCTGCAGGGGACAGGGGAGGATGGATGAAATTCTTCCCTGCAGGAGTGGGTGCCCACAGCCAACAAAGTCTATGGACTGTTGTGCTACAACGTGCATTCACAGACAACTGCACAATGTCCTGATGGTGTCTTGACCTTTGCTGGCAGTGCGGGCAAGGGCTCTTTGCACATGGCCGCTACAGAGCACCCATGGTGCACACAGCTTCAGAACCAAGGGTGCGGACTTGGTTTTCGTCATAACAAGGGTGCCAATTTTGAAAATTTGCAATACTCTGTTCTTTCTCGCTGGAAACAGCTGTTTTTAGGAAACTGGCAGCTGGTGGTGCATTGCGGAGGCTGCCAGTACGCCTCAGCACAGCATTTTTGCTTTGGGTGTAGTAGTTGTGGCAGTCGTGTGCTTCAGCAACATGCAGCCATTCTGCCGCACTACAGCCATGGCCCAAAGCCACCACTGCCACTCTGTTGACCATTTCGCTGGGAGTCTGGAGGATGGTTGCCCATGGGGACAGCACAAAAACAATGCTCTGGCACTTGAATACAGTGGTGCTATTTGACTCAGTCAGAGAGCAAGGGAATTCCCATGCATCCAGCAACTCCAAAGTAAGCAAGATTCTAAGATCTTGTTTCCATTGGGGGTTTTGCCAAGAGACGATGTACAAGCGCTGGTGTTCATTTGGAACAGCACTCAAACGACCCTGCCCTCGCTGTCGTAACTATCCAGTGGACATTATGCCCCCATCCCAACCCTTGTTCTCGTCTTTTCATCCATCGTCATACCCTGCAGCTCTCGGAGAACGTAAAGTTGCAGTTTCGCCCTTGGGCGTCTTTCACGCCCATAAGTACCGGAGATATGGGACTGGGGCTTGCTCCCGAGGCCACTGTCAAATTGCTGTAAGTTTCCAGCGGGTTCACAGTCGGCGCACTCCCCGCTGCTGCCCTTTGCAGCAAATCATGCGGACTTCATCGCCTTTCTGTGGGTTTTCAAGCCACCAACCGACATGCCAAATGGATGGCCCGTTTCACGCAAATGTGTGCAAGTTCAAGCACTCTTGAATATCGGCACAGCGACAGTTGTTCCAACGATCTGCTATTTGCACACGTAGTGCAGTACGGTACGGTACACACCGTGCAGTACAGTGTACGGTACAGGATCGGGGCGCCCCTGACATTTTGACCATCAATGCCCACTTGACACAACCGTGGGATGCCACCGTGCAGCTCCGTGTTTGGCTATTCTTGCAAATGCACAGCAAAGCCGCTCCCTGGCATCTGAGCTACACCCCGCGCCTCATACGCCCAGCATTTTTCGGTCAAGGCAGGGACACATCCCAGTACACGTACCTTTGGCCTGGCACCCGCTCTGCATGAAGGAGCGTTGTCCGACCAAGTTCCGACGTGACCAGCGGTTTCCACATCTTGCGGTCCGTCACTGGCATCATGCTGCCCATTTCATGCCACCCTGATCTATCGCAGATTATTTATGGCAAAACAGTTTGAAATTGCGCGTCCGTAATGTACCACGTGGCAAATCCGTACAATAAAGCAATTCGTGAAGGACATGTCTCCCGGTCGTTCGCACTATCGCCCAGACCATACCTCTTGCAGTCGCCCAACGGTTCCGCCGACGACACAACGACACAAGCCCGGTCTTCAGCTGATGCGGTGGAGCGCCAGTAACGCTTCGTCAATGCCGTTGTCGGCCTCACACATACGAGGGCCAGGTGGCCGTGGCTCTTTGCATCACGGCGGCTTTCTCGTGACAAATCCTTCAGATCAAACGGTCCGTTCGTCGCCGTTGAAGAGAGGTATTGTGGCCATTAGCGTTCCACTCTGTCCTTTAGGAATTTTCTCCCAACCAGCATAGTCATCGCACAGAGGACATGTCCTGCAGCTGACGAGACGATCCCTCAAGCGTGGGCCACGGTTCATGGCCCCAATGGATGAGCCCTCAAATGTTGATCTGTGTAAACTTTCCATCAGTTTCTTTGCCCAAACCATCCTATTGCGTTGGTGTTCGCAACACCGCATAATGACCACCGTTTCACTAGGTGGATCACTTATGCATTATGGTGTGCGACTTGTATACACGTCAAGAAGATGGTTTATATGCAAAACATTCTGAATCTATAGAAAAAAGAAAAACATGTTTTAAAATTCACAGAATTATTATGATGATGAGTGGGCATCTTTGGAGTGTCGTATGGCTGGTTGTTGATGGATGATGGTCCTTGTCACATGAAAAGGTAAGGTTCTGTAGGTGCAAGGGAATTCGAACTGTTCGGTTGCGGGGGTCGTTGCCACCGTCGGCAAGGCTCTTCGCTGTGAGAAGGGTGAACAAATATGTAAGCCCTGGGCGTTTTGCGTGTGGCGTGGCCTTGCATCTGGCCGTGTGCCAACCCGTTGAAGCATCGGCGATCGTGGATTCGCACTTCCCGCGTGCACTCCAAAGGGAGCCGTTTGAATTACATCAACGGCCTTTTCCTTCAACATTGGCTTATTCCTATGAATTGGCAAGCCTTGAAGAAGTAATGTGCCTTTGAGACGAACACAACTGTGCCATTCATCCAGGTGAGCACGGCGTGCTTCCCTTTCGGTTTCTGTACTGCTTTTCTCCCTTCAAACGTTTCCCAATGTGTTTTGTTAGTTTTTCAATTCGCTTTTCAATACTATCGAGCAGCTGTCATTGTCAAATTTTGTACAGGACTAGACACGTATGGTTGAGGGTGTCGTGTCAGCCAGTCAACTGTAATGAGTCAGTCACATCATACACTTTGAATGCAGGGATCGCTCGACTAAAAGCTAGCTCATAATTCAGCGCCACAGTGGTGTTACCGATGCAGGCAATAGTGCTGTCCACTATGGTACATGTTTTGTTGCATGTACTACCTGATATCCACATGAATACAGGTACCATTCAACCAAGAAATACTGGTGGTGTTCCACGCCACTTGTATCAAGACACGTGGCGGGCAGCAACAAAAACCCGTGTGCTCGTCACACCCTATCGCACACGATTTCGGGTCTCGTTCAGTTCACGGAATTCACGGAATTCATCACCATCGTCATTAACAAGTCAAACATACATAGGCGAGGATGTAGCCATCAGCTTCCTGTTTCGCCCGAGCAAAGCAGTGCCCATGACCTGTTCCACGCGAAAACTAACATATTGCCGCAATCCAACCATTGAGTCGCTGCACGTCAGAATGCGCAATCCACACATTCTGCGCCATGATATAGGTAATTCCCCGAATTTCACACAACCTACCCAAGAAAAAAACTGAGTTGGACCTCCGAGCCTGATCGACGCGACCCAATCTGCCAATCCCGCAATTTCCGCGGTTATGACCTTCCCAACCCCTCCCCCCCCACCCGACCTGAAAGGCAGTCCCCTCCCCGCCCGCCGGCCATGCTGCAGCGCCCCACCGCCCGCCCGCTGCAGCACGGCCACCCGGCCACCCCATCCTTCCCCACCCACGACAGACATGGCCAGCGCCGATGAACCGCCGCCGGATCCAGCTGGGCACAGCGACGAAGGTGGGAAGGACCGGTCCGAACCGCCACAGAGTGGCTGAGTCGCGCTCGGGATGGCTCATCGCATCTTGGCTGATTGCCGGTTTTGGTGGCCGCAGATGAGACCGCGGAGCTCGTGAGGGAGGCGCTGCAGGAGATGAAGGCGCTGAGGCAGGCCTGCCGGGTGGGTTTGGGGGTCCTGGACGTTGGGCAGAGCCGAGCAGCGGGCCTGGGGGTAGACAAAGGGAACCGGGGAGGGATGTTGTGGCTTGATTCCTGACAGGATGCGGGCTGTTTCGAAAGGGGGGGGAGCGATTGGCGAGGCGGGGAGCCGGGGGGAGGCTGGCTTGCATCTGCCAGGAAAGGGTCGTGCGGGGGGGGAGGGTGGGGGAAGCTGGCTGGCGCCGGGCTGTCAGGCTTGACTTCGGGTTAACAGCCGGCATGGCGGGCGCCGTCCACGCCGCTTGGCGTCCGCCTTCTGTGGCCCTTTTCCTGTGGGAGGCGGCGTAGCGGGGTCCCGCGCGGCGCAGCGCATGCTTAAGCTTGTCGTCGATATTGGCGGTGGTGTGGGGCGGCGGGTGTCCTGCCCACCTGTGCGGAGGCGGTTCGCGCGTTGTCGGCTCGCCGCGCTCCGCGTATCAGCTCGGACAGCACCGCGCAGGGCAGCAGCGCCGTTTGCTTCTGTCTATCCGTCTGTTTGTCGTGTTTGTGGGTGCCGGTCCAGCCTTGGAACGCGCGGTTGGATCAGGGGTGCAGCATCTGCGCCTCAGGGGGGAGGCGAAGGGCGGTGGGGTGCTTGCCTGATGTCTTTATGCCGAATGATCGCCGCCGGTGACTGGGCCCCGGGGCCAGGTTGGCATCGCTTCGAGGTGGCAGTGACGGTGGGTTGTTGGTGCCGTCGCTGTTCGGATTGCATACTACAACAGAGCATCAGCGCTCCAAAGTGCTGTGGCTCCGTTGCTGGCCGGTGAGTCTCCGAATGTGTCAAAAGTTTCGAATTTTGTTCGGGCTTGGGGTGTTGAGGATGGGCGACGGGTGATTGCCTGAGCAAGCCGCCCAGGCAGGTGCTAATTGTTGCGACTGCGGACCAGGAACCAGCACCTCCGAAGCCCGTGAATGAACAGGAGGGCGCCGTGCTGGACAACGAGGTATGAGGGTGTGACAATGGGGGTCGTGAATCTTGCGTGAAAGCCCAACAACCTTGTGTGAATTTGGCTTGCACAGGAATCAGCCACTGTTGTTGCAGGGGCAGTTTATGGCACACATGAAATAGCACCGGAAAAGGATTGTCTCTGTTCCAAACAACAACAACTTGTGTAGAACAGGCTGTTTATATAGCATGGTTATCGGGTCATTGTTGCCGTGGTGTTGCCCACTGCCTCCCAAAATGCAGCAAGATATCCGCTTGCCTGGAAATATTGACGTTGGGCTCATCTGGTCAGCTTGTCTGTCAGTCCAACTTGATTGTTGTGTGCATCTCTGGCACTGTAGACAGACGATTCTGCCCTTTGCTTTGCAGTGGTATGACCTGTTGCAACGGTGCGTGGACAGCCCAGAGTTTCTGAAGAAACTTGAGTCCATATGCAGCTTTGCCACTGACACATCAACAGAGGGAGAGGACAAGAAAACCACAAAGGAGCCGCTTACAGTGAGTTAGCTTCATGATGTTTAGCGAAATTCCCCAGGGACCTATGCATACATGTACAAAGTGATTGCATTCTCCTGCTCAATGGTCAGCACCACCAGCATAACAGTCTGGTGCTGAAAGGACAGAATGGCATGCTTTGACATCAAGTCAGGTGTTGAAAGCATGCTCAAAGCACTTTGTGAGAGTGTTCTCAACAAGGACATAATGGGTTCCATGGCAGTGCTATTCCACAAGCAAATAGCTCGATTGACAGTGGCAGTGTCAGCGGAGAGTAATCCAAGAGTGGCGGCTCAAGAGTTGCACGGCCACATCGCAATGGAATGTCACAATGCAATGTACTGAATGCTGCTGCAGGATGTGCGGCTTATACATGATTTTGTCCAGAAGTTTGAGACATGCCTCACTAGATCATCATAACGCCTTTTAGTTCAAGAGCAAGAAATCGTGGTTGTGGGAGTGTTGTCGCACCCAATCAGCTCTTGGATAGTAAATAATCCAAGAGCTTGAAAATAAGAAATTTCATCGTCATGGACTTGCTTTATTGTGGCCATGTTGTATAGGAGACGTCAAGCATGCATCAGAGCAACGTTTGTCTCCATATCACCACCTGAAGGAAACAAAATCTTGCGCAAACTCTTGGGCTGCTCAGGGTCCGCGGTAATTGCTGTCACATACAGAGCACCACATGTGTCCCCATCTGGCAACCATGGGCGTCAGTGCGCATGAGCTGGATGCGTCGGATCTTGTTGCCCTGCACAGCTGCTCAGCATCATGTGTGTCCTTGCACGTCCCTCACAAGACATGATGGTTGCATTGACATTTCAGCAGTTAGAAATGCTCTTTGAGAGCCAGTGGCCTGAATACAACTAAAAGCAAAGGCAACTTGCTCTAGGCGGTGTTTGTGGAATTTTCTGCAAGGGCATTTGTCATGGTGACAAAGCACTGCCCTTCCAACTGCCAATGCAGTGGTGGGCAGTGCTTTCATCCAGCATGTTGACAAAGGCAAATCAATCTTGCAGCCAATATTGTTTTCGGAGGGGCAATTGCATGGCATGCAATGAATGCAGGAAGATGAGATCATGGAGAGTGTGAGGGAATCATACATTGTTGTCAGCCGGGACGATGCCGTGGAGTCGATGGCCCTCATAATCGCTTCAAGCGTCTCAAAGTGCCCTGAGGCACAGAAACTGGGAACCAAGGAGCTGCACAAGGCAGTGGTGAAGGCGTGCAAGGTTGGGTAGCAGACACTTGTGAAGCGAACACCTGTCCCCATAGATACTGAAGCGCTCTGCTCATTGGGCATGGTGCAGAAACGGTTTGTTTGGAATCTGGTTAGCAATATTAGTAGCATATGGAAAGTCACCCGACATTTTGTAGTGGCTGACACTGACAGGCCTTCTTGAAGTGCCGAACTTGTCCAAATCGAGTTCAAGTGCTTTTTGCCTTGCACCCATTTATTCCCTTGCACTGTTTGTCAGGTGGCAAAAGCCCACATCTCTTCTAGCCAGATGGGGCTGGCACCTGATCAATCGAATGTTATGCAATTTTTCGATAGAAGAAAGGAGCAGGACAGACGGCATTTTGCTGGGCAGATGTGTAGCTGGTTGCACTGTTGTTGGTGTGCACTAGTTGGTGTCCACTGGTAATACATTTCCAGAAAGGATTTGTTAGATAACAACAACAATAACATGCCAATAAGTATTTCTGCTGTTGAGGCAAAAGCAAATGACGTCCTGAACACAGCAGCCATGGGCGTTCTATGTGTGATCAATGAAGTGCATCATCTTTCAGCTGTGAATGGGAATGTACTAATGCTAAATTTCATTGCCCTGCTGCAACTTGCAAACGACCCTGTGAGGCAGGTGCACCACCTATTTGACACTGCAAAAGGCTGCATGCAGCCTCTGGGTTGGTTTAAACCATTGCTGTCAGCCATGGACAGGCTGAATGTCTCTGTCAATCAGTCATTTTCAGGTGTTGCTGTGATGCCTGTGGCAAAGCAAAATCAGCAAACCTGCCTACACCTTGCAATAAGTATTACCTGTTGTGGGTGAAATGGCAGTATTCATAGTTTCACAGTTGGAACTGATGAGGAATAACTCATGGATGCTGCCCACTACATCAATGAAAAAGAAACACGTGCACTGGCCTTACGCTGCCGTGTCTGTGTAGCAAACACCTTGATCAGCATGCAGATAGCATGCCATGCACTCAGAGTTGCATCTGTACAGAAGGGAGTTTTTGTTTGCCCTCATTTTGATAATCTAATTTTTTGTAGTTTCCTTTTGTGTTTCTATTTTTCTTTGTCGTCTTGCACCATGTTATCTATTTCCTCTGTCCAGAATGTCCTCTATGACCTTAGCGTCAGAGTTCTCCATCATGGAAGCTTCTTTTGTCAATACAATTTCTTCCAAAGGTGTGCCTCTGTTTTCGGAATATACAGTCAAAATTGCAAGTCAGTCTGTTGAGTATTGAGGATTAGGCAATACATTGTAGAAAGGGTCCTCCTGCCAGAAACCCACCCGTTTTTCAGCAAAGTCACCGAAATGGCTGTTTTCGTGATCGTGAGGAGCACGCCTTTGCTGTAGCCAAACAAGACTGCCCGCTCAAAGCTATCCACGCCTTTTGGATATAAGCTTGGAGATGTCCCTGCAAAGAAGCAAAACGGTAGAGAACGTGTCTTGGTGGGCTTGATCGTGGAAGTTGCCATGGCTTCGCTGCCCCTTATCCGAGATCGGTTGGCCAATATGGGGATGCATTTCCAGCCCAGATTCCTGGGCCGCGACCTTTGAACCTCCATCGCTGTTGTGAGCGGTACCGCGCAAGGCCTCTCAAGCCTCTCGAAGAGGTGCTAAGGAATGAGATGGCCATCACCTTAATCAATGGCGGACGATTAGGGGGATGGCTTCCAAGGTGGGATTGCAAAGCCGGCCCTTGCCTTGACAATTGAAAAAATGGAACGCAAAGCGAATGGTTAGATACATAAGTTTGTGTTTCTCTCATGAGCAGAGACTAGGTGGATTGCAAAGGGGTGTGGATCACTCGTAGAAGTTGGCCACTTTCTGGAGTGTGGACCCAACCATGCGCCAAAGCCTCGATTCAAGGATCAATCAAGGCGCAGTGTCAAAGTAGAATTACAACTTAGAGTGATAGCTTGTACAAAGCCCAAGTTTGAGCGCCTTGGGCGTTGGCCTGTTCCACTTGTGGCAAGTCCTTGCATTGGAGGCAATGGTTTGTGCCATCGTCGGTGCCATGACGATGGGCTTCTCGATGGGGATCCAAAGACGGTTGAGCATGTTTGGCAAGCGTTACACCACAAAGGACACTGCCCTTCGCATGACGGCAACAATGACCTTGCTTCGGCACGTCTGGGATGGGAGCGACCAAGAACCGCATGGATCTCCAATGGACACCGAATCAGAATGCACAATTTTCGGCTGAATCTTGGGCAATATGAAGGGGGCCCCAGAGGTGGTGGGGATGAGTATTTGCCCACAAAGATTGGTATTCAAGGGTTTGTTTTAGGACCCGATCGTTTCGACTATGACCTTTATCGGTACTGTGGAAGGCGTTTAGATAACTAAATTGATCTTTTAAATAGAGTACAATTAACTCTGGACGGAGGAAGTACAATCAAGCAAATCACTCTCCCCCTTGGGGATGAGTGGGTGCAAGGCAAGAGCACTATGCACCATGTCTTGTTCTACTTGAAAGAAATGAGTTGCCCATGAATGTTTTACGATGGGCATAGCATTCCTGATCACGGTGAAGTGAGGCACCTGCCCACTCTATGAAAGATGGTGCAGAAGTCTTGCATGGAGCTGAGCTGCCACACAACATTGTGTGTACTCCCCCCCATGCTTTGTCAAGCTGATCATGGGTGCAGTATGGTGATTGTCCCATACATGGCTGTATAGCTATACAGCATTGCCTTGATACAACAGGAAGAAAGTGGCGCTAGTTGCACTGTGTGACTTGTTCACAACTCTGCAATTGGACTATGGGTGTTGGTGGCGCCTGGAACTGAAGGCGTGTTTGCGAAATGGCAATGTAGATGGAATCTCATCATCGCCTGAGGTGTGCAATGGCAGCATCACATTTTTTCTAATACAATCATGTACATTTGACACTGTTGCCGCCGGGCTGTGGTTGTGGAAGTCTTTGCAAGTTCATGGGTGTTGCGATGTGGCTGAGTTTGCATGTGCCGTCGTCTTGTGCAGGACTTGAAGACCAGCAAGCTGAAATCTGCATGGCAGTGGAGTTATTTTTTGTACCGCACTGTTGCTGTGAGCTACAGCGCTTTTCAGGTTTTCGAGCACCCTTGGCTGATGCGAGCGATTGCGTCTGCCCTATGGCAAGTCCCAAGGACCATGTGGGGACTCATGTTTTAAGCAGGCAGCGCGCAGGCCTGCTGGTAGCGCTTCTTGTTCTAATGGTCTGTTTGATGATGGCAATAAGGAGAACAGCACTGGGCAGATGTGCTGCTGCTTGCGTTGGATAGGTGGCACATTCGCTCAGGAGCGGGGTGGCTGGAGAGGTTGGCGGCTTTGGGCAAAAGCTTATTTCCTAAACTGGAGAGGCGAGGCGCTAGATTTAGGACCGCTGAGAGGAGTATTTCGTTTGTTCGCTTAGTCGATGCGTTAGAGAGGGTGGGAGCCAAGGATGCTTGACAAGAGGTTGGCGAGCAGATCCATGAGGCGTCGATTTCAGCTTTCAATTCTTTTCGTTCTTTTGAAGGCCGGG
Organism: Ostreobium quekettii; assembly: GCA_905146915.1. Lineage (NCBI taxonomy): Eukaryota > Viridiplantae > Chlorophyta > Ulvophyceae > Bryopsidales > Ostreobiaceae > Ostreobium > Ostreobium quekettii. Next base: position 41,911 of record CAJHUC010002752.1, read on the forward strand.
GGTGGCGCAGCTGTTGCGACTGCTGGAAAACGATTTTGTGGTGCTCACGAAAAGCGCCCGTCTACGCATGTAATGCATGTAATGTACAGAGGATGTGCGGTTAAACATGGACAGTCCAGTTGGCTGTTTTTGCCAAACGCGGTACACACCGCCCTTGAACCTGCGAGGTTGTGAGAAGCGTAGATTCGTTTCCACTCTTTGTCTAAACCATTTTCCTTTGCCCAGAACGTCCTGAAAAAGAGAAAGTAAGCTCGAATCCCACAGCGGGAATGAGGCGTGTGGCCTCCCGACAGAACACGGCCACATTGAAGAAGTCGGACCTTGGCTTGGAGGCGAGCGGAGGGCGGGCATCATTTCGAATTCGAATTGGGTCGCTCAGTGCCCAAAAAACTCTCGAAGGGTGCATCAGTCAAATCCTTCGGTTGCACTAGGAAAAAAGTGCAAATAACGCGTGTTGAAACGTGGACAAAGTTTACGGGTATGGGTTATTTTTGTGTTCTTAGCGTGCAGAACTTTGATGAAATGTGTTTTATGTGTGTTTGCAAAAGTGTTATTTGGCCCCTTTTTTGCTAGTGTTTTGTGCGTCTGTACATGGCAAAAACACACCCCTTGCGCCTCATAGTCGATGACAGGCTTGAAACAAAATCCAATTATCGTTTCAGGTCCTTATCAGCACCCCTGCACAGAGTGGTGGTGCGCGACGGAGCAGATTTTCTGCTGTAGGTAAGAGCTTCAAACGCCATGCATTTTGCGCGCAAGACGTTGCATTTGGTCATTTCATGGGTGACTGCTCAAGCCGACGACGTGTGCAACATGTGCAGTTCCCTGCACAAGAAATTTGCGTCGTATTTTGGCAAAGTGCCACGGATGCATCCCAGAATGGGGACGATTGTGGAATGACATGTCTTCCACTTCACACTCGTGATCAACCCAAGCACGGCATTTTATCTAATCATACAAAATCTACACAATGCGTGAATTTGAACGACATGCAAATGCACCCTCATTTCCTTACGTCAAACACCTTGCAAAAGGTCATTTATGGTGCCACCACAGTTCCGTGCGCTTCACTTATTCCCACGAATCCCTCCTCTCTTTGCATCATTCATGGAATTTTCTATTCCCCTCTCGTAGTCTGAATCAACTTCATTCAAATTTCGCATTGCTCGGAAAGGCAGGAGTCCATGTAGCAGGCCCGTCGCATCCACCAATGTGGAAAATGCTCGCCCCACATCCCTCTCCATGGCCGCCGCCGGTTATCAATTGAAAGAGCAAAATACAGATATGGCATCTCGGTCGGTCTCTGAGCTTACGTTCGCGAGTTATTCAAACCCACAAAGGCCGCAATGTCCAGTCCTTTCGCATCGACAGAGCCCATGCGCCAATGGGACCCTTGCCTGGGTCCAGCAGTAGGTTCTCGACAAAACCGATTTTTGCGTGAAGACGGGCATGGCGTTGGACGCCGAATCAATTTCCATCCCAAAATTGGCAAACAGCGACATTGATTCGCAATCAAAAAAGCAATCTGCAACGGATTGCCAAAGACAACAGATAGTGCGCTCCAGTGCGGGCCACGACTTCGTGGATGTGGTATTGTCATAAATCTGTGGTGATGGCGGCCGCTTGGTCGCGACCTGGACTCCCCAATGTTGTGTGTGGCCACGATTGCTAAGGGCGAGCAGGAGTTGTGGAAACATCAGCTTCTGTCCCGGCCTTTGGAAGCCTGCCTGAATTCACCCATCTGCAGTTCTGGCAGGGCGGGCCGGCCTTCTACAAATGGCGGCCCTCCGGGCGCTTCGATGGACCGAGACCGAGTACCGCTGATGCTTCGAGAGATCTGCAGAATAATAGGTCAGAAGACGAATTGAGCGGGATTCATCATGAGCATTACCAGAGACATTCATCGTTGTTCACCATGAATACCATGATTCAGCGTTAATGTCTGTGCGCTTATAATACAGTAGTGCTGCAACTATGGTGTAGCAAATTGGATGATTATCCTGTAAACTTTATTTGCGCTCGAATCCATATGAATGGCAGAAAATTTACCCTTTCAGCATGTAAAGATTATTAACATTTATTGACCTTCACCATTCACTCTAGGTTAAACCTAGAGCCGACACGGTTGAGAGAAGCCCCGTGAACGAGCGCTGGGGTTTACCTGATAGGAAGTGTGCATGGTCGCGATGCCTTCCTCCGGCAAGCAAGTCAGAACTTCCGGGTCGGCCTCGGACAGAGATCGGCGGCGAGTGCGGGGCGTCCATATTTTGCGGATACAGCTCTTGGAGTGCCGATGACCGGAGGGACGCCCTTGCGAACCGCCCTTTTCAGGCTCGCCTGCGCAAGGCTCGCCGCCATCAATTGCAGTTGGGGCAATAGCAACCAATTTTTATTTCATCGCGTGAATCCAACACTTCATTGTGAATTTTACGCTGATGATTGAAAGAGCAGCCATTAAGGATCGTCATATCTTCCAGGGCCAGTACAACTGCTCAGTTGAAAATGCTCCAGCGAGCAACGCAATGGATATGCCCTGCAAATATCACAGCATTCATGAATAGCTTTACGCTTTAAGGACCGTTATTTCAGCGCAACCATTTCCATGCTGCGTTGCCCAGAAGCTGCATAAGCCAGTGTGAACAAGGTCACCCCTCACTAATGATTCGGACAATCAAAATGCTTTAAACATAGCCTGTCGTGATGCGCGATTTGATGGCCCTACCAACCCACAAGTTCTTAAATTCTGTTTGAAGTTACGGGAAAACCATCGAACCATCGTCGCAGCATCTACATCAATTATCGCAATGTCAATATTCACACTTCTGGTCTCAGTGGTTCTAACCTAGCTAACTGAAGTTCCTCTAGCATTGGCAGCTACAGATTGAGTGTATGCGCACATTCGTCGCATTTCCAGTATGGCAAAACCTCTACAATATGCCGCAATGTTATGTTTCTTTCATGCGTTTCCTTTTGGCTTCCAATGGGAAGTGGAAGGCCCATTCAGGTGTTTAAAATTCGACCAGAACGCAAATTTACAGCCCAAGC
>CAJHUC010002753.1:0-34460 GCA_905146915.1 Ostreobium quekettii
GCCACAACCATTATCATCATACCATAACCATGGCCATGGTCACAATCACCAACGCGACATCATGCTTTCAGTCATACCATCAGGTCACAGCGATGAATTTGCAGCAAGAGTTTCTGAGTGATTCTGAAGTGCAGCATGAGATCGAACATTTGAGAAGAAATTGGATACGGGCGGTGAGGGGAAGACACAAAAAGCGCGAACGACACGCCTTTTAGCACTCGGAGAATGCGCCATTTTCGCGATGCCGGCTGCAATGCCACTTGACAGTAATTGATGCCATCGCGGCTGCTTCCATGCCATCTCAATCACTGCGATGGCTCACTTACTGTCCAAAAGGCATCGCAGCTGGCATCACGAAAATAGTGTTTAATTCTAGTGTCACCAATTCAAACTTAATCGCTAGGAAAAAAGGGCCAAATAACACTTTTGCGAGCACACATAAAACATATTTCATCAAAGTCCTACACGCTGAGAACACAAAAATAACACAAACCCGTAAAACTTGTACACGTTTGAACACGCGTTATTTTGCCCTTTTTTCCTAGTGAATGTGAGAATGTCTCAGCTCACGTTTATCCTCCATGGGCACAAACTCGCAAGGATCTTGGCAGCTCCATTCGTCTGTCGCATCGCTGCAGGGATCCCGCACTTGCTTGCACAAGCTCTCGGCCTGGCATTTCCCATTCAATATCTGTCGACTTTCGCATTCCTCGCGCATTGGTTTGCTGAACGCCGGGGTGTAGCTGTCCATGCAGCACTGGTCTCGGAGAAGTGGGCACCTGAAATCCGTTTCCTGACTTGTCCTGCAGGTCTGCACAAAATTGATGCTGGAAGGCCGTGAATCCCCGCTGCAAGAACTGCCCTTCAAGCAGCTTCGCTTCGTTCTAAAACGGCACAAGAGCACTGGAATCTGTGCATCGTCTGTGTGGCGTGCACCAAAACGACACCCACACTGTGCAATCGCGGCCGTCTTTCGTCAAGCCGGCTATCTGCAGCCACCCCTGCTCAGGAGGTATTGTGGCAATGAGGGATGACTTGTGTGTCTGCCCTGAAGCAGGTGGGAGTTGCGCAGAGACTTCAGAATGAATTTTGCATGATTGACGGCTTGAGTATGTGTATTGATTTGTTAGTGCCTCATTACCGCGATCATGCAATATTCGACTACCTCAGATTGTCATTACAAGTGCGGTGTGTGAAATTCTGTGCAAAAGGGAGAATACCACGGTGAGGTCATTGCTTCAGCAGCAAAGCTCAAGTGAGCTCACTTCTTTGGTCACCAGAATAGCAGCACGCATGCTCCAAGACGTATCTTATGTGGCAATAATTGCGGTTTCCTTGTCCTTTCGATTGCTTACAGCGCTTTCGGTACAACGTTACACTGGTGGCCGCGCAGGAGAGTTTTGCGATGCCAATTTTCTTGCCAACTGACAGATTTTGTTTTATTATATCCTCCTGGTTGTGACCCTCAGGTTGGCAGCAGTGACTGCCCTTGGAGGCGCGGTTTGGGTGGCATAGGTGGGTATGGACGTTCCCTTCGCCCATTGGATTCGTCAGGTACATTGCTTGTTGCGTTGACGCCATGTCAATGCATCCGCGTCAAGGAAAAACAACAAAAACAAACAAATCCCCGTTTCATTATTTAAGCCCCGTACTTGAGGAAAATTTGCCACGATCACAATATGGCTGGAGGGAGAATTTATCAGGGGAGCCCTACCGACTTCTGAATGCAAACGTCAGAATCGCAGGAGCCCTCGCTTTGAGCGCAAAGCTCAGCGGCCGTCTGGTTGATGCAGAATCCGGGCCCGTTCACCTGCGTCTCATTCAAATGGCGGTTAGCTCCACATTCGATGATGGGGCACTGAATCAGTCGACTACAGCAATAACTGTGTAGTGGCAAATTGCGCAATTAATCTTCGTTCGTTTTGACTGCCAAGTAAATGGGCACTTGCCTCACAGCACTCCCAGAATTGGCACGACGGAGAATCTCTTCAGAAGGTATTGCAATACTAAAAATCACTTGATCCACTCCGAGGTGTCTGCAATCGATATGCCAGGAAAAAGAAGAGCCACGGCAAAGAACGCCTGTTGAGTGTCAGCGCAGACGACAAGATCGCTAACACATTCATCCCATTGATCAAATCCTCACTGGATGAGGAAAAAATTATAAAGGGTACATAAACATGCACCCACATACTGTATTCATGTACAATTTGCATGCGTGTGTCAGCGTGTGGGCGTTTGTATACAGCATAAAATTTGCATTTAAGAGCGATTGTCCACGTACTAAATAGATCACGGCAAGCTGTTGTGGACTGACAAGTGCTCACAGGAAGTGGCGGTGCGGATCTCAGGGAAATTGAATTGTTCATAATACGCGTATCGCACCCATGTATTGTATTCATGTATCGCATTCGTGTATCGCATTACTCAGAAGCCGCTTGCATCAACATGGGTTGAATTCTTGTGCGGCATATTTCAATTATATACAAATGCAACAGTCCAATTTTATGAGGACTTGTGGCCATTCATTTCTTTTGTGTTGAAGTACTTCAGTACCTTTTGGTGTAAAACTACAAAGATGTAAAAATACCGCCGTGGAAATAGTGGCCGATGGAGAGCATATCGCGCTGCAACACCATTGGAGTTGGACAGAGATATTACACTGAAAACCTAAACATGGACAATTGGAGCAACGCCATGTAGCAGGGGCGTAAACTGGGCACCGTTCCTGCGTAAATGAAGCGCCGATTATCCATTTCTGTCTGCATTGAACACAAAGAATTCTGCGAGTACGATGCACTGTCTAAAATTTGGTTCATGCACTCACAGTGGTGAGCGCGAGATAATGTGTGGATGGCTGAAATTGGCATCCTTTGCCGCAGACAGCCATGGAGTTGCCGGATTCCTCGGCGCTCTGGGCGAATTCTAAAGCGCAGTTGTCCTCCTTTACGGTGCAGGACTCCTGGGGCACCGAAAACGTCTATCAGGCATTGAAAAATATTCATTTTTCATAGCAGTTGTGCTGAAGAGATCAAAAATCTTTCATGACAAATATCAGTTCGGGTGCGCAAATTGCGTCACGATATCTTAGGTTAGCGCCGAAGCGTGCGCCGCTGAGATGGAGATCTGAACGGTGTCACTCAATCAAAACCTCAGCTTCCACGTGTGCATTGCGCTCGAAGCATGCATACATATTGATTTTGATTGATACTTCCGACACCGGTATGACGCCCAGGGCAGATGATCTTCCATTCAAGGGTACAGCGCCTAAGGGCGATGAAAATAAATTCACAATGGCGGCACATTATCAAAAATATTGGTATCAAATACCTTGAACGTGCACTTCTCGTTTGCCAGACACATCTCCTGTGCTGGCCTTACGCCCAAGTCTTCGGCGCCCCCCCCAACGCAGCAGGGATCCATGCTCGAGTCGCATTCAATATGAGCAAAACCCAGTCTCCTGCAGTGGCAGTCGATTCCAACTCACATTGCCTTTGCCCCACAGAAACAAAAGCAATTCGAGGCCAGGGCAACTTGCTTGCCAACACTAGGACGAGGCTTGGAAACAAGCATCATAGCTTTGCTGAGCAGTTTGCACCGTAGTTTCTGTCAACGTATACGTTGATAGAATACGCAGATGTAGCACGCAATACGCAGACGTATGCAATGAAAAAATATACATACGGATTCACATATTTGGCAAGGACAGCAGGGAAGTCCTTCGCGCATACAATCTCTTACCACGTGTCGTAATTTGACACCTTGCCATCCAGGGCAACGCACACCTCTTCTAACGAATCTGGAGAGTCTCCCAAGTGTCCGCTGGAAATAAGCACTTTCAATGAGCTTTCCAACTTAGAGCATGCCTCAAGCGAACTCTCATTATCTGCAAGCAGAAAACCAGCAAGGAGATAAGATCAAAACATCGGTTGTTTTGGCGACGAATCACAGCTGAGCAATAAGAAAGCCTTGTTTTCACATTGGCGGGTGCGTTGTCCCTTCATTAGGCAATCATCATCGGATAACTCTTGACGATAATTATCGGTTAGTTGTTGTCGGGACAATCGCTAACCGATGTGTAGGAGCACGCATTTGCTGGTAGGCATCTGAGTCCCATAAAATCTGATGAGCTGCGCTCGTCTTCGCATTGACATTGCGTAATTTTTCGACGTAATGGCGAAATGTAGAGGCTCGTTGCACGGAATGTGGAGTTCGGAATATATTTCCACTGTGCAAATATCTTGCCATGAGGATTCTTGATAGTACATCATGAGGGAATTTACTTACACTTAATGCAAACATATGCACTTCCTCCGTCCAAGATTAATGGTCCTCTATGGCATTGGGGCATTGATTATCCATCGCACCCACATGATTTTCCACTGAAACTCGCCAAAAAGTTCTGCATACTATCAAAATATAAATTCAATTTATAAAGTATTGAGTAATTAGTAGTAATTTGTATCAAGGGTCTTTTGCCTAGTAAACATCTGTATTGGGGGTCAGAAATGACAAAAATTTACCTTTCGCTAACGCTCAAAGGGCTCGTGTCTCATTCCTTCTTCTTCAACATTGGTATTAGGGCTACTGGAATCCAATAATTTCGATTTTGGACTTGCTTGTAATTTTGAGGTCGACCTTGTAACGACGTTTGCTTTTTAAGTAGAGGACAATAAATTTTGGATAGAAGCAGTACTGAAACACTCTGACGAAAAGCTGGTGGAAGAATCCGATTGACAGAACACTGTGTATTGCGATTGAAGTATTGGGGGACATTGGGTTCATCGTTCACCCAAAGCAGACCAGCGCGCCCTTTTGAGCAAAGGTGGTAGGAGACTTGGTACTTTATATCAATTGCTTATGCTTACTGTCCTAGTACCACTTTCTTTAGGATCTTGTTGGCGGTGCTTGCCTTACCAAAACGCACCAATTACATCACAAAAATCCCCTCCACCCTTTTCAGACAGCATTCCGTGTGCCTGCCTCCACTTCTGACAAGTGGCCTGCAGGTCGAAGATTCCCCCTATTCTGTGGACGCAGCTGCTGGGGTCCACAGCGCATGCTCCGCTGTCGGTTTGGGTCTCGTCCCCCCCCGATTCATTGCAGTGTGAGCTTGTCTGGTTGAGAGTCACAGCCACGGCCGTCTTGCACGCGGAGCACATGGGCGAGGAGCCCCCCTTCGCGTCGCATATCCCGAGTCCTGCGGATCAAATTGAATGCACACTTTCAGGGGCACGCCGCGGCGCATGTCGGAATTGCGGCGGGTCGTGGGAAGAAAAAAGGTGTGGAATAAAAGTGCGAATCTTCCATGTGCACAGCGCTGATGCGCAACGAAAGGAAGAGGGGTCTGGCGCTGTGTTCGTGGCGATTCAAGAAGAATGGCATCGTTAACTTTCATCTAAAAACAGTATTATGAGTTGGACGTGGGGCAGTACGGATGGAGGGTAGTTTGAAATAAAATGGGCTCAAAGAACGTCTTTGCAGAATCGATTGGGCCCATGGGGCCGCCCGTACCCTCACCTGTACAAGTGTCCTCCGGCGACAGGTCGCCGCTCATGCCAGAGCACGTGTTCCAGGTTCTGCACAAATGGGCCACTCTGTCTGGCGTCGATGTGCGCAGGTCGGTGTCTCCCTCGTGGCTGCACAGCTCCTTCAGTCCAGCGGGGGGAACGCATGTGTCCCTGCAAACCACAAAACAGAAACCTTGGCATTGGTGCATTGGACGGTTGCTGCAATGCTTTCGAGCATTCCGTTTCACAGAAGAACATATGGCAGCACAGGAGAACTGTCTGAGGAGGCTCGATGACCATATTTCCATTTGAACATTGCCTGGGAACGAGGCGTGCCCAGTCAGGCCTTCGCAACGGGGCGAGGGGCTCTAGCACCAAAAATGTTTCCCCTGTCCGTGCAAGGTTGACACTCATTCTGTGGTCACGAAAATGATGCATCATGTTAGCGACCATCATAATCTGGCGCCGCCGCACGCTCCACGGCATCGCAGCTATTCTGTGATCAAGCGCTGCTGCATGGAAACGGTTACAGGCCTCGCCGGAAAACGCGGCGCGGGTGAGGCCAATCCCCTCCCGTTGTACCGAGTCCACCTACTTCAGTTGGCACTTTTCTGCATCGCATTGGCCCTCTGGTGAAGACATACAAAAGGACTCCTCTATGGATGCGCAAACGCCCTGCGCGACAGAAACCACGCCAATATTTCATGATGCAAATGCACGTGATGCGCCACAGCAAGTTATCCCATATTGCATGCTCCGACATGAGACGACACAGCGAAACACGTGAGTCTTTTGGCCATCTAGGGGCAAGATTTGATGAATTTTGCATGCAAGAAATACAGTTTCTGTCGTTGTGCACATAGTCCCATTGGTTTGTGTATCCCATCGCTGTGCTTAGGTGGCGTGTGCCGTGCACTGGCAGATGCACTGTGGGGATGTGGAGGTGCTTCCAGACCGCTCGAATTGCCCAGACATCAGAATGGCATGTAAAGCAAACTCGCATATGTCAAATGGGCAACGGAATGGTGTACGAATGCTTTCCTGCACCCGCATCCATGGTGGCGTGGTCAGAGCTCAGGCCATGCACGCTCCCTGCACAGGAAATTCCGCTTCTACGGATCACAACATTTTGCATTTATCAGTTCAAAAATGCACAATTGAATTTACCTTGTGTGCAACATGGAGCTTAGCCACCACCCAAACGCAGCTTCCCAAAGGCATCGCAGCTATGCCATGAGCTACCAGACATCACTGGCCCTTATACAAACAGGGAAGGTATATTCATTTTCATGCTTAACACTGCAGCCACGTGCTTACCACAGTGGGTTCTCCCTCGTCGGCGGTGTACCCCAGTTTGTCGCTCTGCCCCTGGAGTTCTTCCCTTATCAAATCAGTGCTGTCCTCCCTGTACTTTCCATTCTCCCACATGATCGATGATATGGCAGTGGCCATATTCAGACAATCCTTGCACGAGGCGCAGCTTTCACCTTCCCAAAACGGCAGACGCTCCTCAAAAGGGTGCTCACAGTTCTGCCCCGATGATCCGCCAATAGGTGAAGCTCAAAGCGAGGTCTTTCTAGTGACATTCCTTTCTTTTTAGATTTCAAAATATTACATCACATTTCAGTGATTCAATATTTTGGAATCTGCAAAAATTCTTTGCTTCTGCTCAAAAACGTGGCTTGATTCAGACCTTGATCAGATGTGGCACAATTCAGCTGCAAGCGATTGATATTGCATCAGCGCTACGGCTGAAACCATCTGCAACCTGCTTTCTTGTTTGCATCTGTGGTAAGATTGCTGCATGAAATTCGCAGCCGCCGGATATCGCAGTGACATGAGGGTCTGCAGCATGCAGCGAAGCAACCTCGCAGGAGCGAATGTGATTGAAAATCGTTGAGTGGAAATAAGGCCATTGCAGCAAGTATCGAATCCATGTTCCATGCGTGATACCCATACCCAGGACATGCAATTTCTTCCGAGTAATGAACACGGCGCCGCTCAACAGGCACCTGCTGAAAACTGAAATAACGGCCTGTCCTGATCCAGTGCTTCAAGCACTGAAGGAGCAGGAATCACATATAGATAGAAACTTGCCATCTATATGTGAAATTTTGATTTTCGGCCTTGCAATACTGGAATTTTCAATGTTGGACACCCAAGCAAATCCAAAATATCATATATCTATCCCAAACACTGGCGTAAGGCCTTTGTCTGGAGAACAGACCCACCACAAGTGTCGCCACATTTGCCCCAGCGCTCGCAAGCAGCCGTCGCATTTGACGGCCCAGCGCCCTTCACGTGCTGCACCAGCAGGGTGTAGTCATTCGCCCCTCCAAGAGGCACGAAAGCGCACTCTGCTTGGGCGTTGCAGTCCGACTGTATCCTCCAGTACAGAAACAGGTGAGTGTCGCATCGGTGAGAGGTCTGTGGTGAACTGTCAATGGCACTCCAGAATCCAGTGTGGAAATTGCCAAGGCGAACTAGAAGATTTGTACAGCAAGCGAAACTTGGCACGAGCTTCTCCACACGTGGACTTCATTCGGGCAAGGAAATAAGAAACCTTCTTCAGGCACGGACTTGCGCATCCCGAAATATTTGCTGCCCAGGCATGGAAGAGTTTCTCAAAGATAATAAGAGCACCAAGATAATATGTTGCATCGTATCGTGCTGGCATTGTGTTCTTTTCGCAACTGTGGCATCTCCATTGATGTGAAGTATTTCCGAAATGTGATTGCGTCACAAAGTCCTTGCGGCACTTCGAATACTCACCGGGTGGGACCTCCATCGGCAGCTCACGCTGTGCCGCTCACCGTCGATGGCAGAAGCTTCCAAACTGCCAAATGTAGTCTCCACATCGGAAGACGGGGCTTTTGCCAGCCCGTCCAGAGTTGGGATGTCGCACGCCTCGTTTCTGACAATGCACGTGGCCTGCGAGAAAGCTGAGAAACATTCTGCAGCACTGCAGTTGTTCTGTGGGTGCAATTTCCCCATGTGCATCATCCGTCCTTTAAATACACCCCGATGTCGACATATTATCGCGGCTTCTGATTTTTTATTTGTCCAAAATCGTGGAATGCGCTCAGCAAACATGATTCCAATGCGCCATTTGCAAGTTCCTACGTATGTGGTGTGCGCGGCAAATTTCTATGTCAAAATTGCAAGCCGATGCTCCCTTCCTGAATGTTGATTTAGTCCAACGAGCAGTTGCCGTTTCAATGGGACATGTGTCGTTTAAGCTGCGAGTAAACGTGGCGCTGCATGGAGCAGAAGAAGTGGAGAACTGCATAAATGATTTTGAGAATGGTGATGCGCTTGAACAGCCAACTTTTATATCTCCTGGGCCTTTCAGTATCTTACGTGATCTATTTTGCTGTCCAGCCGCCACGCAGTTGCTACTCTCCCAAATATTCCTCGTTCTCTGCAGTGCAGCGAGCATCAGCACGGAATGATCTAAGTGGGCTTCCGCGCAGCCGTTCACGCGGTACACATGGCGTGCCGTCCTTGCCCCTCCAACATCATTTGTGTCATTTGTATTTCAATTATTACAAATGTTAGTGATACTTCCATTGCCTAACAATACGCACTTTTTCATTTCATGAACTGGTAAATAAGCAAGCATACAAATAAAACTGCATTATTAAATATGCATGCATCTATGTAAGTAAGCAAATAAATAAGTAAAAATATAAACCCAAAGCAAAAATCCAAATAAACAAATAAACACATACACGAATAGACAAGTAAGCAAATAAACAAAAATACAAATAAACAATTAAGCAAGTAAGCAAGTAAGCAAGTAAGCAAGTAAGCAAGTAAGCAAGTAAGCAAGTAAGCAAGTAAGCAAGTAAGCAAGTAAGCAAGCAAGCAAGTAAGCAAATAAGCAAGTAAGCAAGTAAGAAAGTAAGCAAATAAGCAAATAAGCAAATAAGCAAAAAAGAAAGTAAGCAAATAAGCAAGTAAGCAAGTAAGCAAGTAAGCAAGTAAGCAAGTAAGCAGATAAGCAGATAAGCAGATAAGCAGATAAGCAGATAAACAAATAAATAAATATATATAAATGGTTTCATTGTGCAATGCTTTGGCATCGAGCTTCGCGGCCAAGGCTCATGCCCACTTGAAACAAACCTCTCCAAGCTCAGCATGTTGACCAAGAAGCACGCCTCCCGAACGTAACTCTCATCGAAGTCCAGGAGGCCGCTGTCGCGAAGATTTTGGCCAACATCCACGACTTCCACGCACAAGTCCGTGACGGCGCTCTTCAAATCAAACCACGCAGGGGAGTCCACCGGAAGGGATGACGTATCTATTTGCACGCCCTCCGGGGCCCATGCTAGCGATTGCGCGTTGGGGGCGGCTGCGGTGCTTTGGGTGACATCACCTGCAAAGGCACATCGTTTTGTTTGTGGCAACGCTCAGAGTTGGGCAGAACTCTTTTGTGCCTGTGCACTGTGCGTCACGAAGCTGATGCCGCATGTTGGGAGTCTGTGACGCAGTATGCATGCAGGGGCTCCAACGGAACTGAAAAGAGTGATCGAATAACAAGGAATGGGTTTTTGTCCAGAATTCCTGTACCATCCGCTGTTTCCTGCAGACATATGCCAATGAACGAGATTATATCATCCCTCTAGTGCATGCGTTATTGCATCCTGTCTCTTTCAGAGTTGCTGTCGGAACCCATGCACTGCAGACGTGTTACGTTATAATTTGAATGATCTTGTGGCAAAAAAATCTAAGTCATTATCTTGCATGCGAAAATACTGTCGATGTTCAGTCAACCCCACAGTGCCGAAAATCCTAAATACTGCCAGAGTGACTCAGCTCAATGGCTGGAAACCCCGTATCGGGCGCTGTTCGTGGTTTCATGTCCTGTTCCCATCCATGAGCCACACAGCCTGGAGCACGCTCTTGCAACTGAACGTCGGCACTGGGCGCCTTCCAAATCACGCACAAGTGCATTTGATCTTATTTTGGACAGAAAAGTGATGGGAAACTCCTTTCTAACGATCTTCGCATTGTTAAGCGTCCCCCCCCCCCCCCCGGCCGCCACTGTTTCCCAGCATCACCTGCTTCTTCACATATTCCGCGCGCATCCTTGGAGGGAAAGTACAGCAAGACTTCCAGCACGGGCTTCTGCATGGCCTGGCATATGAGCGATATCGTGGCCAGGTCTCTGGCGTTTTCCATGCACTGTTTGGCGTGCACGTGCTTCTCTTCCTTGCACGCAATGAACTCTGAAGACTCCGGATCCTGGTCGGCTGAAGACAGCAGCTTCTGACATTCTGTGCCGCGAGGCGTTACTCTCTTTGTAGAGAGCATCAGCTTGCACAGCGTGCAGCCGTTGGTGACGTCATCTTCCCCCGAGCACAAATTGAGACCTGCTTTGCATTCAATGTCACCGCGCAGTATAGCATAACGACGAAATCCACGGTGATGTATACTGAAAATTTTGAAAAGGCGACCCATCATCTGCCATGGCTTTTTGAACCTCACTGTAAAATTGCTGCAGTTTTGGCTGTTTTCCTTTCTCCGAAAAATAATAGATTTTTACCACACCAGTATGCAATGTTGCTGAGTCATCCTGGCTTCGACATAAGCGTTGACGCTAAGGACGGGGCAATATGGCATTACGAATTAACGAGGCGAAGCCCCTCCTTTTCCACCCAAATACGGGGTTCTGAGATTAACGCCAAATTAACGCTAACCGTACCAAAATCGACATAGCGTCTTCCCCACGTTACGTGAATTTCGCTAATGTTAAAACCGCGCGGGCGCGTGAGACATAGGCACCAAATTAAGGCGAATGATGCCTTGGGGAAAAAAATATATATATATATATATATATATATATATATATATATATATATATATATATATATATATATATATGTTAGTATAAGGTGGGTTGGAGAATTTCACGATAATCAACAAAACTTCTGCCATCGTACGCTTCGACCAATACCCGATAAGCGGTGCACAAAATAGCGACACTAATTCATGGCAATTCGCACGGGCGAAGGGCCCAAATTAAATTAAAACTATTGAAAAAACGGGCATCGACGATGTGCCACTTGGCTGTACATACAGCAAAAAGTGGCGTCGATCCCGCCCAGTGCGGTCACCTGGAATCTCGTCACTTGAGCACATTTCCCACAAACGCTCGTTGGGCGTGCTCCAACCCTCATCGCACAACATCTCAGCGGCACATTTCGAGTATGAATACCCGTGTTCATTCCCCACTGCGGCTCCCGCGCAGCTCTCCTCGCACAGCTGCCTCATTTCGCACATCCTTTGGTTTTCGCCGTCCATCACATTGTCGCATTCGGCTTCGTTGGTGATTGCGTCGCACTGGACACTGGATGTGCGGCAGTGCCCTCCTAAGTGAGCATGAGGAGGCGCAAAATCAGCTCGCTGAGGTAAACCGCAATTTGGATAGGATTTAGAGGTCTGTTGAAGTCCAGCTGTGCTTGCGGCTTGGAATTGCAAACAATCATTCGTTTCGTCCAGCCATTTGCAATGCAATACTTTCAAACGTCTTTGCGTCAGGTTCTCTTGCGAAATGGGCAAGCGGCACAGAAATAGAATTACGAACATGAAAATGCATTGTGTGTTTGTATCCGGGAGCCGCACTTTGGCGTGTGAGTATCTCACATGATTATTGCAAAAAAATCATGCCGCTGCCAAGCCAGATGAATCGTAGTCATGACATTAGCAACACAGTTGCTGAAGCGCACAGCTGGCCATGGAGTATTTCTCAATGGATGGTCCATCCGCCTATCCAGCAGTGTCCATTCTTGCAACGATGCTTGCCACAGAGCCGGCCCGAACGCCGTTTAAATACGCAAGCACTTTGCACACAGTAGAACTCTCATTCGATTCTTGCGCAACTGAGGTCAACATGCTGCGGCACGCTTGCGGAAAACTGTGCCGCAAGAGGTGGTGCGTTGAAACCAAGGCAATGAGACATCCGTGCAATGCGGCATGGCATGTGCTTTGTGTGGGAATGTCACCTGCATCATCCATGACCACCTCGCAGCCATCTGAGCCCTGGCAAAGAGAAATTTCTTTACTGTACCGACTGCAGCTGTCCTGCCATTCCTGTCGCCTGGGAACCGGGCAAGTCAGTAAACAGCCGCGCAAAACAATACGATACTGACCGGATGGGTTGCATGGATGGACGGACAAGAATTCAAAAACAGAGTCCGCTTAAGGGAGTCCTTGTCTCGGCCATCCCGAGTCACCAATTGTGCAATTCAGCACCCGGTAACATGAACTTCAAAAGGCAAACCCAGGAGTCTCCACTGCGCTGAGCTCCCACACGACCGGAAAGCCGCGAGCCAGCCGAAGAGCTCCGCCATGTAATCAGCCGCTGAATCCGCGCGCACACTGTCCCACAATATCAAGGTCGCTGATTCTGGCGGAGTTAAACGAGGCTCGCTACTCGGCGCTTTGGCCCCGCACTCCCTCACAGGCTTGTTACTTGCGGCGTAACACAGCCCGTATTTACGCTGTCTTACGCTGTTTTACGTAAATTACGTAAATGCACGCTGCATTTGCGCCGCAAACAACAAGTCTGCCCATTCAGCAGGAAAGGGCGTGTCTATAATCGGGGGTGCCACTCGATTGAGCTGTGAATGCACATGCACAAAGTCCTTCATGGCCAGTCACCTCACGCATCTCGACACCGATCTGCAGCGCACGTCCTCGTCGCACGCCTTCCACCCTTGGTGGCACCCGCACCGCAGGGGCGGCAGGTAGGCAGCGCCGTCGACGCCGTAGCAATCAGCGGGGCTGCCGGTGGTGCTGGCGGCGCCATCCTCTGGTCCTGCATGGGAGCTATTGAGGGCCGTGTCATTGTAGTGACAGTAGTGGCGGTAGTGACAGTAGTGCAGTGCTGTATGGTGCTACTATACACTGGTGTTATAGCGCTACAGCTCTGTCAGCGGCAGTGCCAGTACTGGCCCAAAGCTCGACGCGCATGGAGCATGCAACGCTCCAGACGGACTCTTTCCACGGATGGTGCCTTAAGGCCCACGATAGCCTCGCGTGGGAAATGAGCCTCCTCGCGCGGATAACGCACATCAGAAGGGCAACGAGTACATGTAGCATTAGGCCTCGTACTTTGGTCCAGCAAAGTGCAGGATGTGGAAAAGCATGGCTGGGCCTAGCGCATGAATGTGGAGGGGATTCACATCGACGATATTCCTGGGATCTGCTGCTATTCGAAATTTTCATGCCGTCCTCTTTCTGAGCATCACCTGGCAGCTCGCTCCAACGCTCCGCCGATTGCAGAAGCTCTGTAGTTTTAAAGGCGGCGGCAATCTGTCAGCACAACGGTGACGCACGATTTCAGTAGGGCGCCCTGCCCTAGAGCATAAACTGCCCGGCCGCAACTGTGGACGAGTTTCTGTCACACAGTGCTCAGTCAGGGACAGCTTCCTGTGGCAGCTACGGCTCTCGGTCAGGCACAGTTGCCAGAGGAAGTGCATTCGCGCCGCACGCTGTGGAAAAGGGAGGGCGCCGCTGCAGCTGAGGCTGCGAGGCCGCTGGAACCGCCGCCCCGAAGCTGGTCGTTGGCACATCCTGCAGCTTTACAAATCGTCCGCAGGCCACCAGCGGAGCGACCCCTCTGCACCGTCCCCCGTCAAAGTCTGGTCAAAGGAGCAGAGCGACCGCGACAACAAATCTAGGAAATTTTCAAAGCCTCAGCAGCTGGTCATGACTCTGCGCACCGGCTGCGAAGCGCAGCGGGCCACCGTTCGCCCACCCACCCCCGCGACCGTCCCCTCTGCGGGCGGCGTCCTGTTACCTGTGCTGTGACTGCAAGGGCGACAGCAAACCGCCCCAACTGCCGCAGCTCCCCTGGGATCCGCCTCGCTGCCCCCATTTCGTCGCAGCGCCCACCGGCTTCCCTTCCTCGAGCCGCTCCGATCTGGGACCCAGGAGCGTCGGGTCGAGCCCAGCGATGGGGGAAGTCCTGTTTTCACTGTGTTCGCCGCCGGTGGTTGACTAATCCTCCGGCAGTTGGGGACGGATGAGACGCTGCTGCCAATTGCTTCAGTTTTACTTTCCATGCCGTGCGGTGAGACAGAAACCAGACTTGGGGAGTATGCCAAGCTGGTGTGCACACAATCTGCCTTGTCCAGAGGAATGTGTAGGGAAACATGGCGGCAAAATGGTCTCTAAATTTGCTGAGAGTGTCGACGCAGATGTTCACCGAGTGATGGCTACCAAGTATTGGCGGCGAGCAGTACCTTCGGGGATGTCGCAAATGTACTCAGACTGGCGTTTGCCTGTTGGGCCCACAGGCGGAGTTTCTTGTCAGGGCGCAATGATGATCCGTGCGCATGAGTGCGCTTGGTGCACCACTCGCCACGGCAGCAAACACAGCCATCCACCAACTTCAACTACACGTTTCAGTGCCTGCTTGGCGAACCAGTACTGGTTCTTTGCCGTGTGCATTAGTGCAGTAGCCTTGCTGACCCAACAAGCCATGCTCCATTGCAACATGGGATCACTTATCTCTCAGCAGTGGCCATCAGAACGCTGGACGACGGCATGTATGCTCAGGGTGGGCTGGTTGTACACAAGAATGCTGGGATTCCACAGTGCGGGTCACACTGGAGCCAACAGGCTGTCGAGGCCAAGGATGGCATTCAAAATGCGGAGGACGATGCCCTGCCAGGTGATGTGTGGCAGGGCGCCCATGTGCGCTCCGGGCGTCCAAGTTCTTGCACCATCGCATCAGACATCCTGTGGAGTGTGGCTGTGCACGCCATCCTGTGCTTAAAAATTGCTGGCCAGTGTGTGTCATGCCAATGCACGACATCTGGTTCTCGTCGGGAGGCTACTTGCGCTGCTTCTAAAACAGCCACAGCCTTATTCTCTTCATACAAGCGTTGCAACTCCGTTGCTGTGCCTTGCTCATTCAGCAGAATTGCCCATGGGCGCCAAGAGCTGTCTCCTGGCCCACGGGATGGCATTGGCTTGTGCCGAAAAACTGAAACACAAAGAGTTTTACAGCCCTGAACTCAGACACAGAACGATGGGCCACCTGCGGCGGCTGTGTGGAAGTCAGTTGCTTGCAGGCATTGGCAAGACTCGCTTTTGGTGGTTCTGCCCGCCCATGTTAGCTTCCACAGAAACTGGACAAACTGAACTTCCTTGTACATTGAAATGCCATTCAATGCTCAACCCACATTTACTCCGATTCTTGATACCCTCCCCCTCCCCTCTTGTGCTGTTCACACATCATACTTTTGCGAACTTACCTTGGCGCTCTGGAAGAGTTCCATGGTTTTCAGTCTACAGCATGGACAAGAATCTGGAAAAATATGCAAAGGTGGATGCCCAAATATGGTGTTTTTTTCTTTGCCAACGACTTACAGTTCATCCAGAACATCCCAAAATGAGTGTGTCCATTTCGCACGCAAGAGGAACTCCTTATTTGCCAGAATACTGCCCCAAAGTGTTGTGAACATCATGAGCCACAAAGCTGTTGTGAATGAGTTAACAGGCCCACTCTCCAAAAACAAGCAGTGGAATCCAAGCAGCGACAGATTCCAACACAAGGATATCAAGCTGCAGGTTTGAGTGAGCGTACATCGCATGCAAGACAAGTGGACTGTTGAGAAAACCTTCACAAGATTCATGTACCAAAAACACTGTAAGTTCCAAATCTCTGTTCACAAAGTTGGTGCCTTCATTTTTGATCCTGCATGTGCTACCACAAGTTTGGATATATGATTGACTCTGGTGTCACCACAGTGCTGTGGGTGTGTGCTGATGGGAAAACATTGATTCAGGCTAGGACTTTAGCCAATAATGGTCAAAGGGTAAAGAAGGCAAACAGTGAATAATGCCTCTGCCTGCAACCAGTGGGGAACGCCAGCAAATGACAGAGGGTCTAATTCACATGCGCATACCCTGCAACACCAAGAAACTTTGTGAATATCCTGCAGATCGATTGTGTGCACAATGCCAGACCACACACTTACAAATCTAAAGATCCTTCAGGCAAGAATCACTCAGACGTGTGCACATAGAAGACGCAAATCCCAAGTTCCATCCTGCATTTTTGGTCACAAATTCTATCGTGAGACAGCCATAGGACGTCGCTGAAATATCTTCAGAGTCATGCCACATAAATGGGTGCATGGCTGGTACATTTCTGACTACTGACGGGGGGGAGACGCCAAGTCAACTCCGAAGGAGCTCAAGAATCCAATGTCCCGTCTCCTAGCCACAGAACCGAAGCGTTCGTGGACAGGTGCAACTGCTGGAAGTCGCAATGGCTTCAATATGCAGGTGTACCTGTGAGTCGTACCAAGGAGAAGATCCGGCACGAAGGTCCAAACGGGTCGCCACCCAGCTCTGGGCTCAGTCCCCAAAGCAGACTCCGACATGTGATCCATGTGACATTCAAGCAAATTTGCGCTACACCTGCTGCCCCAACAGGACGTGCCAACCACGGAACCAAAACGCTGGCCAAACCAGACACGCATCAGCTGTCAGGCGACACGAGGCACCCCAGTGGTTCTCCGCTCCGGTCGGGAGGAAATCCGCAGAGCGCACGGGCGCAGTTTTGTCGCACACAGGCACTAGATTCAGAAAACAATGCACGATCCAAAATCCGCAACGGCTTTCCAATCGGCCAGAACATCTCTGCACCGCAGCAGCCCCGGACGAGCATCGCCACATCCCCGAGGCCGCTCTTCCAGAGAGCTCCTCAGAAACGGCTGGCGGGAGGCTTCAGCAAGATCTTGGGAGCCTTGACGCTGATGTCCTTCAGGTTAGCAGGCTTGCTGTCGTCCTCGCAGACTGCCGCCAGCGTGACCATGCGCTCCGTCCACGGCTCCTGCCGCGTCTGCCGCTCCGGCGCCCCCGGCGGGAGGGGCGCTTGCACGCATTGCGGCGGCGACGCCATGTGGGCAGGCGTCCGCTCGATTGGGCCCACCCCCCTGCACCAGCCTGGCAACTCGGCCGCTCGATTTGGGCCCACGGCTCGCGGCCCGAAGTTGACGTCCCAAACTGTCCATTTCCGTCCTTGGCTGTCCCATCCTGCCCTTGCTGAAACCTCCTTTTTTAAGTCTGCTAGCCTTCAATGTTGGAACTTTCAGTGGTTTCGAATAGGGCAGCAGGGTGCACTGGCCGCGAAAAACCCTCAGGCATACGCAAGCATGACTCAGCAACATTGCGCGATACTGGGACACAACATTTCAGGTCAGAAAGGGAGTGAGGACGCATTGTTTGGAAGGCGGAGGATTCTTCCCGGAAAACGGCAAACAACTTGTGGTGGAGGGTTGAAAATATGGGAGGCTTGAAGCAATGGCAGGCGAAGGGGTAAGCCTCACATGTTATGAATTGGCACGTTTGGAGGGCCTCCCAGGAGGTTGGCACACTTGAGGGAGGTTTTGAACCAGTGAGGGGCAGTTCGTGCCTCTTGTTGGCGTGCGTCGATTTCCGAGCAATTGCTCAATTCCTTATCGCTACTGGGCTGTCCCTCCGGTGCCATCAATTTGACGTTAGGAGTGTTAATACTGGGATCATGTCATACCCAACAGAGTGTAGGGTTGAAGGGTCGCTGAGTTTGTTGTGAAGTAATTCTGAGTCAAGTATTGGACATATCGACAGCGCGACATTGGAAGTGCATTGTGTGGAGGGGCCAAGGCATCATTCTCATTCTGTGGGTTTGCGGGTTTGGGCGTATTTCCCGCACTCTTTCCCTTGTTTGTTGCCGTGGGCTGGTCGTGGGGCGCCATGTTTCAACCATCCGTCTTGCAACGAGTGCTGGCCCTCAACGGCTACAATGTCTTGGTGTAACGAGGCGACTGCAAGTCAATCCGCGCGGTGCAAGCGTGAGAATGCGTCGGCCCTCCTGAGTGTGTGTGACCCTGTTTCCTGCCGGGCGAACAATATCGGTGCATGTGACAGAGTCTGCAAGGCTCGCCAGGACCAACGACCTTTGGTGCTGTCCGTTGAAGAGCAGGTTCAGCCATTATGAACGGCAAGGAACGCGTACGTAAGATATATCTATAAAGATATCTAGTGTACCGATGTATCTATGTGCGCATATCGCAAGATGAGCAAGCATGGTTGACATTGAAGGGAATTTGACCGAGTTGAGAAGGCACTGCTGTAGACCTTGGAGAATGTTCCCAAGGTGCCGAAAAATCGATCGTGGTGTGGGGAGCGCTGCCGAGTGAGGGCCACGAGAAAGGCGCCAAAAAGCCAAGAAGTGAAATGGGGAGTGATCACGCTGTGAAACTGGTCCGAGGTTCCTGAGGTGTTTCGGATATGTGTATCTCGCAAAAAGTGCACTTCCGGTATTCCTCAGGATTCCAGAACCAGCCCGTGGTGCGCGACGTGCTGGCGGTCATGACAGGCAGCGCACCGACTAGCAACAGGGCAATTCGGCAATTTCCTTGTGGCATGGCGCAAGCAGTGTCTTGGCTGTTTCCCGCGTTTGCTGAGGTCACTTCGCGATTTTGCGTGGGGAACGACGATAACAACCGCTGGAATTATTACGGTGATCAACGTGTTCGATGGCGTGGTAGTAATTCCTGCCTGTCGTCAAGGTAATTTTTGGTACAAGTCTTTGGCACGAGTTTCTGTTGGTGCGAGCTCTTTTGGGTGCTGCAGAGGGCAGCGGTTCCCGCCGTGCCCATCTCAGGAGCGATTGTAGGGTCAGAAGAGGCCCGAATAACGCCACGATTCTGATGGCCTTGATCGTGGCCGTGTTGAAAACCGCAACTGGACGAAATGGGCCGCTGATGGCCCCTTCCTCGCCTCGGCATCCAAACCATCCCGACTGATTGAAGGGGGCGCGGCAACGGGGAGCGAACGGCGGGTGGCCTTAACTTCAAGCGCGGGAAGCACGTCGTCCTCAAGCAGCCAACAGCAGCTTGCCTTACCTTGTAAACTCATGGAGCACGTTGTCCTTGGGCTCCGTGACAATGCCCCCTCTCACTTGACGGGGGCGTGATGTTTGCCAAAGCGTAAAAAGCCCCACCTTGAAATCCTTGCGGCGCCTTGTCACGCCGCCTCCTGGCGCCCACCGCCACAAGCCTCTCCTGGGCCCAAGGGCCCGCGGAACTCCCCCCCCACAGCAGGCCACGTGCCCCAGGCATGTCCGACGGCCGCTTGCCCACACGGGGCCACGTCATTGGGAATCCCGAAACCCCATTGGCTCGCGCTGCATCTCGGTGGAATGAGTCGTATCGGCACGGATCCCACCCCAAGGTTCTGATGCGTCACTTGCACGGCGTGGCCTTCCTCTCCCTTCCACCGTCCGCCCCCGCGCGCCTGCGGCGGGAGAGCACCCCTGGGACGCGAGCCGGGCGCCGGGGGGGACAGCCAGGGGCTGCGGGAGCATCGGTGCCCGTTTGGGCGCCCGGATTTCTGAGGACCGTGGCGCTGCGCGCCTGAGGAGCCCCTTGCGTGGCGACGGGCACTCCTGCCTTCCCGCCCTCAGGGTGCGCGAGCGCGGCCGGGCGGTGAATCCGGGCGCAGGTCTGGCGTTTGGGGCGGTCCCTTTGGGCCTTCGACGGGCGGGTTGTGTGTGATCGAGACGGGGTGGCGGGATGCGCCGCGGTTGGTGGTGGCGGGGGGTTGGCGCACCTTGCCGAAGGTCGACGAGGCGCGCATGTGCTCGTGGGCGAATGCATGCGGGCCGGTTGGCGGTTGGATTCTGTCATTGGGCGGTGTGGCCTGGCCGCGCACCGCGCGTTCGCATGTAATGGGACTTGGGCACGGGAGCCGCAGTGCGCCAGCTCACTTGGGTAACATCTGCGGCGCGGAGATGGGTGTAAGATGCGCTTCTGCCGGCGGCAGCGCCACGCGTTGGGCGATGTGGCCTTTTGGGGGGCTGCGCGTCCATTCTCTGCTGCCATGCGTTGATGATGTGATGTCAGACCGTCGTGCAGCCGTCGCTGGGGGACTGCGGGTGGCGGTGGCACTCGCAAGTCAAGCGGTTGGACAGAAGTTTGGTCAACGTCGAGCAAGCGGGTTTGGTGGGCCACGCCTGCGCGCCCGGGAGCCAGCGCTACGCTTTTTGCCGATGCGCACAGCCATCCTGCAGATTGAAACGCAAAATGAGAACAAGGGCCAGGATTGGATGTGCGCAGTGGTCTCAAAAAGGTGGTCTGCCCTTGTCGAATTTGTGAAGTCGAGGTGTCCCTCGTGCGGGCTGTCACTGTCGAGTTGGCCGCCAAGCCAGTGCGATGGTTGGGAGGGACATCCAGGTGGAGTGCAGCAGGTGGTAGATTCAGATGTGAGGCATCGTGGACAGCACCACGGCATGCCCTGGGCTATTGACTGGTGTGTTGCCCTGTTGCAGGGGTTGTTCTGCGCAGAGATGTCTACCACATTCACGGACAGGATTGATGCAGTCATCAACATTGCCAGGGAGGAGCTCCCACACGCAAGGTACCATGTCAAGATCCTGGAGTTCATGTTCCTGCAGATGGAGAAGTTTGAGGGTATGTCTGTGGTTGAAAATGGGACGACAGTATCGGAGAGGCTGCTGATGTGGCAGCACTTGGAGGAGGCGTTGAAGGCCGGAAGGGCGTTGATCAGGAAGCACGCAAGCCGCCTGGATGTGAAGGCATTCTTCAGGACCTCAGAGGTGCACGTCAGGGTGGAGGAGATCTGCCGAGGGCTGCAGATGTGTGCCAAGGAGTTTTTGCGGAAGGGCTGTCTACTGATGGACCTTGAAGAGATCGAGACAGTAGTTGACGGAAAGAAGCTGTCCGCAGACAGGTCGTACATGTATCACTACCTGTCCTATGTCATGGAAGGCGAGCAGCCATCCATAGACCTCGAGAACACAGATCCAAATGGCGATGCAGAAAGGGAATGGTTGAAGGTGAAGGCAGAGCACGAGTCACGAATGGTACGTGGCACGCTGCCCATCATCTCGGATGAGGGCGCGGACAAAGTTCAGGTCCTCAAGGAAGTTGGCAGGAGCGACTGCAGCACTGTCTATAAGGGTATCTGGCGGAACATCGACGTTGCAGTGAAGAAGTTTGCAGAGGGCAAGTTCAGCCATGAAGCGCTGGCCTCTTTCTACACTGAAATCGAGATCCAGATGGCCATGGCGTATCCCCACATCGTGCGAATGTATGCCATCAGCACAGAGGGTCTCATGGTGATGGAGCTGGCGAGCTGCAACTTGCGCGAGATGTACATGCAGGAAACCAACATGCCTTGGGCCATAAAAGCCAAGATTCTGTTGGAGGCAGCCCGGGGATTGAAGTTTGTACATGACCAAGGATTCGTCCACAGGGCGGTGAAGAGCCAGAATTTCATGGTGTTCAAAGACAGCCCTGGAGGTTTCAGCATCAAGATCGCCGACCTGGGGTTGGCGACTGTCAAGACTGAAACCAGGTCCAGGACTGGCAGGCCAATGTTGGCAACCACGGTTATGACGGCTCCTGAAGTCTGCCAGGGGAGACTGCACAGCTTCAGGAGCGATGTCTTCAGCCTTGGGGTGCTCATGTTTGAGGTGCTGTCACAGTCCGCTCCTTACCATGGGGTGTCCTCACACGACCTGCTGTTGGGCCAGAAACGCAGGGGTGCGGACCCCTGCAAGGTCCCCGACGGTTGCCCAGAGTTCTTGCTGCAGTTGATGAGGAGGTGCATTTCCCCAAGACCAGCGCAGAGGCCGACCATGTTTGAGGTTCTTGAGGGGCTGAAAACATTGCAAGCACAGGTGGGTATTGTGTGGTGTCCTGTGCTAAGGCAGTGACTCGACGCAATTTCAGCCTGTGCTGTGCTGTGCACAGGTGTTACAGTGAACGTCCATCGCTCATGTGTGCATGAATACACATGCATGTTGTTGCACATCTTACCTGCCAGAAACCACCACAAACATGAGTAGTTGACCCAAAGTGAGCGAACAGGCTTAGAAATGCAACATGTCAGGACACCATTATACGACTGGGAGCAAGCTTACCAGCGGCATTGCATAAATTATAATTTTCTTTTAGTGAAGGGTGCTGAAGAGAAGCTGTGGGTTTAAGTAGCAAAATGCCATGAAGATTTGCAGATTGAAACCAGTAATCCAATGGAAACCAGCCTTTGTTGGTACAGTTGTTCTATTCTGCTAGTTGAAGGCTGGGATCTGTCTTGTCAGCGCAGCAGCAGCCAGATTGTTAACTGACCTCTGGGCCCAACCAAGCACTAAGTTGTGAGATTGTGGTGTGTTTGCAAAGCGCCAACTCATGGTAAGTCTCTCACCAGATAAAGCAATGAGAATAATCAATAGTTGACAGCTGACAGGGAAGAAAAAGCATGATTAAGGCCTCTACGTGGTGCTGAATCATGCACAGCTGTCGTCCGGTTGACAGGTCATCAATGCAAATCGAATCTTGCTGTGAATTGAGTATTCTTTCTGCTGTCTATTGTGTTTGTGGCAGTTCCAAGAGGATGCTCTCAAGCGCCAACCGAAGACTGGCGCAGCACTGAATTTGGTGGGTTCCAAATTTGCATGGGCTCTGTGGAATCAGAATATTGATTTGGCCATCTTCTGCCACTTCGAATGTATAGAATATGCAAGACCAGTCACCATCTGCCTGTTGCTGTTGTTGGCGGTGTCTCTGCAGCTTCATCTGCGGTTCAAGAATTGGCTGTTGGTGTCCCTTGTGGTGCAGAAAGCTCCGAAAGATTCAACATTCCGCGTGGATTGTGCTGGCTTCAGTGGCAACTGATAACCCGGCTGCTGTTTGCATATTTATAGGCAATGCTTAAGGACTCAGCTTTCAGCATTGACGATGCTGGCTTCAGCGCCTTCAGCTATGCAATGGTAAGGGAGCGCTAGCCAAGGAGCTGATTTGCTTTGCCGCCTGTGCACAAGGGTTTGCAAAGGGGAATTCCATGCGATTCCATCTTTATGCTTGCCTTGGACGTGTACAAATGTGGGGCTCAATTCACAATTGTGTCCTCATCGAATGGCAGACGCGTGGTCAATTTTGCCAGCTTGAAAATTGAGCTGATATATGTTGCAGTGCCACGTTTCGACTGCAAATTGGGGTCTGATGGCCATTCTTTGGCTGCAGAACGTGCACACATATTCGATTGGCATGTCAGCCTCTCAGGACAGGAAGATGTTGCCGCTTCAGGTTGGTGGTTTAGATTGTTGTGGCAACTCTGTTTTGAAATGCGTTGGGCCCAGGGAGCTTCCAGTGCAACAGAGCTTTGTGTTCAGTTCAGCCAGCAGGTGTTGGCGCACAATGGCTGCAATTATTCTGGTCAAGCATTGGGGATCCAAGTGCCTTGTCAGTGTGGGTGTTGAAATTGCGAATTTTGTTCCTGTGTGCAGGAATCCACAAGCAGAGACAGTAGAGGACAAGACCCTGTAAGCAGAGAAAGCAGAGGAAGCAGAGGCAGTGTATGGCAGGTAATTGAGCTTATAATTGGCTCAGGGAGCTGCCTTGAACTATAACAGTGTTGCTGATGTCCAGACTATGGTGACGGTTCTCTGTGTGCACAGGATCCTGTGAGCAGAGAAAGCAGAGGAAGCATCATATGGCAGGTACGTGAACTTAGGAGTGGCTCAGGCTACCTGCCTGGCACTGTTGCAACGCTGCTAATGCCCAGACCGTGGTGAATGGTTCATTCTGTGCACAGGATCCTGTCAGCCGAGAAAGCAGAGGAAGCGCATGGCCGGTAGGTGCACTTAGGAGTTTCTCTGGAAAGTTGCCTTGCAGTTTAACTGGCCTGCTGATGTCCAGACCCTGGTGAATGGATCTTTCTGCACATTGTAGCCTGCAGGCAGGGAAAGTGGATGGTGGGTAGATGAACTTGGGATTGGCTCTGGCTGGGGCACCTTGCGCTGTGCCAGTGCTGCTGATGCCCTCAGTTAATGGTGGTTTCCTTGCACAGGAACCTGTAAGCAGAGAAAGCAGAGGAAGCAGGGGAAGCAGGCATTGGGTAGGTAAACTCGGGACTGATCAAGGCAAGCCGCCTTACCCTGTGGCAGTGCTGCTGGTACCCTGACCCCACGTAACTGTTCTATGTGGACACAGGAACCCACAAGCAGAGAAAGCAGAGGAAGCAAATGGCAGGTAAGGTGGCTTGGAGTTGGTTCAGAAAAGCTGCCTGGCAATGTGACAGTGCTGATGCCCAGACTGCTGTGAATGTTTCTTTCTGTGCACAGGACCCCGTGAGCAGAGAAAGCAGAGGAAGTAGATGGCAGGTAAGCAAACTTATTGTTGGCCTGGGGAAGCTGCTTGGGACTGTAACAATGCTGCCAATTTGCAGACCGGTAAAGTGTTTCTTTGCTGTGTTTAGGAGCCTGTAAGCAGAGAAAGCAGAGCAAGCAGAGGAAGCAAGGGAGAGGTAAAAAAACTTAGGACTGGCCCAAGAGAGCCGTATTTGCACTGTGACACTGTGACTTTTTGCTGATACCCAGACCACTGTTGTGTGCTATGTCGTTGCCGATTAGGCTGCAAGTGTGTTGTAACAACTGAGTAGCATACACAATGTCTTTGTGTTTTTGTCCGCAACGCATATTCGATCCTAAGATTAGGTGTTGTGCATCGTGTTGACAGTTTCATAGTTCATTGTTGTGTGCTGTGCTCGAAATTTTGGATTTTGGTTCTGCAGAATGGCAGGGTCACAATGCTGGCAGAAGGCTACAGAAGGGAAGCCTCGAAGGTATGACAGCCCGTGCTGCAGGAGTCTGTGCATTGGACTTGACAGCCGTGTTGAAAGATTGCAGTACCCGTTGCGCAGTACACAGCATTGCCAATCGCCTTTCAGGATGTTGTGCAGCGCTTGGTTCACAACCGTAAACACAGATGAACTTAACAGGGGCACATGATGAGCTCTTCAACGGCATCTAACTTGTAGTGTATTCGTGAACAGCTGTAGCACAATGAATGCTGCAACTTTATTATGTTGTGCTTCCTCTGTCCGAAAATAAATGTAACAATTAGTTTGAGAGGCTACATTTGTATCACGAACATGCGAGTTTTCCTTCGAGATGGGACCAAGGTGCTACCTACACATTTACTATGTGCTGCCAATTTTTTTTGTGAACAACGGATGAGTACTGGCCACATGGCAGTATTTTGAGCCCTTGTGATACGGGCCAAAACGCCGAAGCTCCTCAAGGTCTGGCCGAACAGCCCACCAAAAGGGTCGTTGACCAGGTCGCCTTGCGACTGACGGTGCGCAGCCCAGAGTGGATATCTGTTGCTGCTGCCTTGGTGGCAGTTCGAAACCGTTCCTCTCAAAGGGGAAGACCATGAAACCGGGTTCTGTACCGCTCGAACATTGATCGCCACGGTGGTTTTGATGGCCTGATGCGGACAGCAGCTCTGGATCGGAGACCCAGAAATCGGCGAACTTCATGGCGTTTTCAGAAAGGGCCGCCGCCATGGGCGAGGTCGCCACGGGTGCTATGACCACCAAGGAAAGTTTGGGAGAATGTGATCAGGCCCTTGCTGCTTGGCAGCCCAAAAAATCATCGAAATTGTTTGTGATGGGCACGTGCCGCGAGCAGCGCTTTGCGTGCTGTCCATGCCGCTTTCAAAGGCGTTGCTGCTACGGAGCTTCGCCCATGCCATCACAAGATGCAAGAACGCCACCATAGAAACACGTGGGGTCTCCGATAGAGCATCCAAACCCTCCATTGTCATGTTTGGGGGGTTGATGCCTGTTTGGAACGAGTGGTTGCTTGCATCAGGCAGGCACTTAATCGGAGAACTGTGCTGAACGGAGCTTATGTTGCATGCAAATATCCCGCGGCTAGTCTTTAGCCACCAGGAGACGTCTAGGCAGAGGGGGATCCCAGGCATGTCGGTATGCTGCCGTGGAAGATGGCAGGATTTCGAGCACAC
Source organism: Ostreobium quekettii (assembly GCA_905146915.1). Classification (NCBI taxonomy): domain Eukaryota; kingdom Viridiplantae; phylum Chlorophyta; class Ulvophyceae; order Bryopsidales; family Ostreobiaceae; genus Ostreobium; species Ostreobium quekettii. Next base: position 26,351 of record CAJHUC010002753.1, read on the forward strand.
ATCGATGGCGGCACGCAGACCAGTCGCCATTTCTGTCGATCGTGCTTTGCGGTGGGTGTCGATCTTTAGGCTGGAGCCCGAGCGCCGAGGCAACGCCACCCTTCCGATACTGTGAAGACCACTGGAGGGGACATCACTCGTGCGCCGGGCATTCCTGGACGCGGGCGCCAGTTTTTTTTTTGGGTGTGGGGACTGACTGCAAATGTGCAAATGCCGGAGCTGAGTCGCCCGGCTTCAAAGTACTACCATATGCCCGAATCTATTTTCTGCCAATAAATTTTTGACACCATTGACTAAACACATAGTAGATACTCTGGTCCAATTTTCAGGGAAGAGCAAAACTACATGATAAGAATGCAGTCGGTCAACAAACAGTTTCACTCAATTCAGAGAGTGCTCTATGGCACACATGTGGGAACCAGATACGACGCCCACTGTGTCCATCATCGTCAATATTTTTTAGGAATTTCTCAGCACAAAAAAGGGGTCAAGGGAACGAACTTGACAACGACAATTCCAGCATTGACTGCATCAGCAGAAAGTAGTTCGCTGTGCCAACATTCCAGCTGCAGTTACAGGGTGCAGCTGTGCACACCCATCAGGGAAGCGCAAGGCTCCAAGCGAGGTGCTGTTTGTGGAGTTGAGGCGATCACGTTCTCAATGCACGAAATGTGGAGGGATTTGCTGCTTTTGGCATGGGCATAGTTTGGAGATTGGCACTCGCTGAACGAATCAGTAAGGAATATCCAGAACGTTACAGTCTAACACATGTGCTGTGCTGACTTTCTTCGCTGCGATTGATGTCAGAATGGCAGACGGACACCAGAGGCGTTTGTGGGGGGAGCGCCAGCGGCGACAGAAGCTCAAGCCCACAAATCCTCAGAGGACACTGGGTGAGCACGTTAGTCAGGTTGTTGAGCATGTGTAAGTTTGTGTTGTGAACGTGAAAAGGCCAGCTACGTCAGCTGCGTGTCGTGGATTTCCTTGTGGAAGATGGAGGCAGTGGCACATGTATGCCAACACAACATTCCTCAGGGGTGGATTCACAGCCCTGCACAGAATATGCAGCTTGATCTAGACTGCGATGTTGGACGTGCATGGTTGCTCGAGTGCTGGTGTTGACTCACACTTGCTATTTTGATAGACGTCATGCATAGCTGTTGGCATTGTGGGACAGATTCAGGTGGGCATAATGTGTGTTGCTGTGATGGCAACAGCTGAGCACCAGTGACCTGTGATCGTCGGAATGGACAAACTTGAGAACCATCGGCTATCCGAATTGTGTTCTTGTCCAAGAGTTGAACTTCAGTGGATGAGGGACTGTGTCTGCGGACGTCTGGAGTTCGCCCAGTTTTCGTGCTTGTCAAAATCGGATGACTTGCAGTAAGGATATAGACAACCTCGCGTGTTTGCAATGTGAAAGTTGGCAGCCAACATGGATTAAGGTGGCGTTTTGGTGCGATGGCATGGTGTGTGCACCAACAAGTCAGGGACCTGGTACATTGAGCTGCGAATTTGAGACTGACAGTAAAGGTGTTCAGGCGTCCTGCGGCAAGATGTGTTCTTTGTGTTCAGAGCAGATTGTCTCGACAGATGTGCGTGCCCAGGATAGGTGGCCCTGAAACGCCTTGTGGGGTGTATGTCATTGACACAACCTCTGTCAGTGTGCTCCTCTGTGCATGCACTCCATAATCTTGGCACGTCTCCACTGCGTTTGCAGGTCGTTCAAGCTGTGCGGGTGTGGCTGCTTGTTTCGGCGGGCTAGAAGCAGTGAAAGCAGGACAAGGGCGGAGCACCAAGAGTAGCGCAACTTGGTTGATGGTGCAAGAGCGACCGCTGCCTCAGATGATGAGAATAATGCAGCCTGCTGCAGGTTGGTAACTATGTTGGGGATAACTATGGTGGAGAGGCCAGGGGCCAGTGGTCACATTGGTTGCATGTCTCTCTGACGGGGAGTAGAGGCCAGATCCTCAAGCTGGGGTTATTTCACCACATTGGGTGATTTGCATTTTGGGTGTGCTCATTCATCGTCATTGAAAGTGCTGTACCTACCATGGTACCGTGCGGGGTAGGTAGTGGGGGGCTGAGAAGGCAAGCCGTGGCAGAGCGCATTGCTCTGTCCACGAGCCGCCTGCCTGAGGGAAGCGATGCACAAGTGTCGCACAGCAAGGTCATCCGAATGTGTGATGCCTGGGAGGCGCAGTGGCGCATTGTCAAGGTCAAGCGGAACGAATGGATGGCAAGTCAGAGATGGGATAGCTACGCTGAGACCGTGCACATCCGGTTGTGGAAATTTCGAGGAGGGAACGCCCGCAGCGCCATTCACGATGATGTCGCCGGTCATGGCATCTGTCCAGACAAGCCTGACTCTCGTTCATTGAAAATTTTGATCGGATTGAAGTAATTGCTTGTATGGAGGAAACGAACACGGGGCATTGCCGCAGCACTGCCTGGCAGTGCGTACACAATGCATAGAATATGCTGCAAAGAATCAGCCTACAGCTGCTCTTTTTTGCTGATGTCCAGTCCATGGCTGTCCCGACGGGAGTGTTTGTTCTTGCGATGCAATCCAAGGAGCGGCTGCCGAGCCCGGAATCTACGAATCATGAAAATCGCAGGAGGATTTTCATGACAGCATATGTTCGCGACGCCATCATTGCAACGGTTATCAATACGATGCAACAATGACACCATTATGTATACAATGGTATACGTCGGACACAACAGCACCTTTGTTTATCAAGCATTAAGTCCTATGCTTGCGTTTGTCCCCAAACGTCTCCTTGCAAGCCGCTTCATTTGGCGCATGATCATCGACAGTCTACTCAAGGAAGTTAGAAAGACTTGGAATCTAGGTTCCGTTGCTGCAATGCCTTGGGATCTCATTGAACTAATCATTCATTCAGGACATACTACACATCGAGGCAAGGATGCGGCCATCAGTTCCCCATTTTGCCCGGGGGTAGTGTCCATGATCTGTTTGTGAAAATCGAAAGTATTGCACGAATGAAATGTAGAACCCACCAGTTTCCGATTTCCAGAGTTTGTTAGGAGATTGTCGACGACAATACATGAAAGCAGTGTCCTTGGTAGCTGGTCAGCGGGGACAGAAGCAAAAAGTGTCCTAGCATTGCTATGCCAGACGACAAGCGAGAGCTGCTTGGACACGCACCATCACAGGCATGGCCACGGGTGCAATTTTGCAGCCGGCGCACACCTCCTTGCCTCAATCTTGGAGCAGTAATGGAGTAACGGATTGGCTGATAGGCACCGCGCAAAACAGTACAACATGATATGTAATGCTCTGTACATTACATTTCAATGAACTGATGGTGGATACGGCTGAGCTCCGGCAAAACATGAAGCTGACGGCTACCTCCTTGTTGTGCAAAAATGAGTGGTGTTGATGACACGCGCCAAATGAGCGCCGCGGCCTCCTCTGCCGCCATCCTCTTGAGTGCGTCAGGGACTTCGACTGCGCCACACTCAAATCGCAACGAGGGCGTGCGGCGCCGGCCACACGTCCCAGTCCCGACGATTTCGACCCTGTCTGAGACCGCCGTTTGAAGGGGCTGGCCGCGTTCACAGCGAGAAAGAGGGACCCACGCTCGGCGGCGCGAGGGCGTTGGTCAACATGGCAACGCGACCAACACGCCCCTACGACTCGGTTTACGGTACGGTTTCCTGCGGGCAGCGGCCCCAAAACTGCCACCTTTAGAGGGAGGCACGTGGCAGGTCCGGCGGCTGCAGGGCGTACTACGACACAACTAGTCTTCGACTTGTAACTACACACTGTAGTCGTAACAGCCTTTAGGCAAAAGTGGCACAAGACTTATTACATAATACTACCGTGTTGTATCGCGTTTTCCCGAGCTGGCTAAGTCAACAACTGCCCGATTCCCTGGTCAAAGCGCATGTCGCGGCGGCGCCATGCGCATCATGTTAGAATCTCCGCCCTCGTTGCCTTAACATGCAATGCTTTCCGGATGAATGATGGATGGATGAGCAACGATAGTTGGCCACAAGGTAGCTGTTTTCTCGGGCAGAACGGGGGCTTGACGGCCGCGTCCCGGGCTTGATCTGTAAAGTTTTTTGGCTAAGGGACGGCACCCGCTTTGTTGCGGGTGTCACAGACATTTTTGGCGTGATTCTGACTGGAGTCTGGGAAGCTGGGACTGCAAAAGGCAGCTGAACGGCCATGTGTTTGCTTTTCCCGCAGATGTCATCTATGTGGTGTCTGGCGCCCGAGATCATTACAGGGGGCAGGGGCGCGAGTGGGGGTTCGCAATGGGATCGGTACCCGACTACACCAATTTCTTCTCACAATTGGCGCATCATCCATCCCAGCTGTTGCGGTGAGGCGATGCTGAATATAGGAGGCATCATGACCCAAGCTTGTTGACGTGCTGCTCCCAGACCCAATCCTGTGGCCCCTATTGCAAGATTAACCTTCCGGATTTCATCGCAAGAAGGCCTGCCTGTCAATGTTGCCATGGCATTTACCACTTCTGCAGGCTGAGGGCTGGAAATGGGTAAGCTGTGCGCATGGTTTGACCGTGCTTTCTGGGATGCTTGTATCGCAATGTTGCAGCTTTGTGCCAAGCAAAGTTGTGGCTGCGCGATTCCGGGACCGCGACAGCAATCGTGAGAGCAAAAGAACAAGATGTTTTCCTGAGCGCTTGGCCATTCGTCCAATGATGCTGACAACATGCTTGCTTCTGCCGCGAGGCACCGAGCGTCCCTCGGAACCTCCGATTCGGAATGCAGCTCTCCAAAACACTGCAGAGCCTCTGCGACATCGTTTCGTTGAACTTGATAACCTTGACGTAAACAATCCGTGCCAATACAACATTGAAATTGTGCTAGAATTTTCAGCCTTAAACCAGATTCTGGCAACCAGTTCTGTGAGAGAACACGGAATGGCTTGAGCAGCAAGTTGGAGGCGCCCAACCCACAAAACTTGTCCGGAAATTTCAGTTGTTTTCTTGACACACGCTGCCTTTGTGGCCCTTTGACAGTGTCGCCCAAACTGGACCAGGTTCAAGGGCGGAGACAGGCTGCCGGCGCACGTGGACAGGAGTTACCGCCCCCATGCCACCACCATGCAAGACCTCCGCTGGAAATCCGAAGATTGCCAGGTCACGGGGAGCAACAGACACATGTACTTCAGGCGGCCGGTCTTCGGTGGGATCACGGCGCAGCAGCCTGCGGAGGTACAACAGAGAGCGCCTGTGGGAGCAGCCCAGCAGCAACAACAGCAACTTCCGGATCAGCATCCATATCAGCAGCCACAGACTGAAGCGGCACAAGAGGGACATGGTTCGCAGCTTGGGAATGAAAACGGGGATCAGAGCTGTGACCCTGGGGACGCAACAACCAACGCAATTGGCACCCAAACGGACATGAGAGAGTCCGAGGCACAGACCCTGCCGTGGCAGCCCGAGTGCATACTTCCCAGCGAGCCGTCGGCCAAGCAGAGGCACCTGTCTACGAAGAGGCACTGCCAGGGCCCTGAGGTGCTGCAACTCCAGGGGCTCACTTTTGGGGGAGGCCTGCCCGCTGGCTTGCAGGAGGTCGACCACATAGACAAACTGAGGGCGAAAAGGGCATTCGAGTCCGCCCTGCCGCCCCTGAACTGCTTGGAGCTGCTGCCCCTGAGGCTGAAGAAGATCGAGGGCTGGGAGACCAAGGAGTGGGAGGAGCGCGAGGAGGAAATTATGGGACTGCAGGAAGAGAGGCTTCGGCTGCTCGATCAGGCAATTGCGTGCAGGGAGCAGGCGCAGGATGAGAGGGTGTTGGAGAAGCTTGAGGAGAGGAAGTCACTGGCAATGGAGAAGCTCCACCAACGACTTGCGGGACTGCAGAAGCGGCGCAATGCTGTGCTGCGTCATCTAACGACGTCCCGAAAGAAGGCGGCGCAGCGGGGCAAACCTGCGCGGACGTGGGTGCAAAAGTACGCGGATTCGGGGTCCAACATATACGCTCCTCTGCAAAGGGAGGGGAGGTTTCCTCACAGCAGGCCCAAAGGGCAAGAGATTGCCACTGAGGCGTTTCAGCCGCAGGACCTGAAGCGCCTGGGCGATCTGGAGAAATCCATGGCTGGCGCTCTAACGTTCGTGGCATCCAAGGCGCGCTCAAAAGCAGACCGTTTGGCTGCCAAAGAGAAGAAGAGAAAGGCATTGCTGGAGAGATTGGAAAGCATCTACCAGCGGCTGGAGACGGCCAAGGACACCGCCGGGAGAGGCAGCGATGAAGCCTGGCCGTGCCCACTGTTGGAAGCGGATGCGAACAAGAGATCGAATAAGGGTGGGCTCAAATACGCAGGTGAGGATTTTGTGTATCCCGGCGACAGAACGAATGGCCAATCGCAATGAAGGACTGTCAATTGTGGTCATTTGCGGGAGTGCGCTTCGGAACAAGTTGCATATCCTGGACATATGCATCCTGGATATGGGCGCCATACTCCAGGACATGGCCACCATATTTCAGGATAGGGGCGCCCATACCCCCGAAATGGCCCTATCGTGGGTAAGCGTACCCGAATATTGCGCTCAAATCATTCAGATCAGATATCCAGGATTTAAGACATCTTATCGGCGCATTCTTCGTCACAATGGGCAGAACACACGCGTTCGCAAAATACACGCACCATTGAGAGAATGAGAGCGCGGAGAATCTGCAGTGCTTCGGTCGCTTCCGGTCCCGTCCACGTATGCATAACAAGAGCAGTCTGATCGGCGGGCGAGGCCAGACATCGCCCCCAGTAACAATTGTGTACCTGCCAAGATTCTGCCCCAAATTGGAAGGCGATCACAGGCGTGCTTTTCGCTGCGCGATTGAGGCCCCCTCAACTGGGCCATATCCATCCCATGGCGTCCAAACCCGTGTCCACGGGCTCGCGATGTGGGCTGGGGCGCCACAGGCGCATAAGGTTCCAGAGTAATGCCGCTCATGCGCAGAAAACTACCGTATCCTGGAAATCTATACCGAACGAATTTTCAAGCCAGGGGTACATTTGCCGCAGTATCTTACTTTTGAAGGGAATGATGTGTCGGCAGACGCTGCTTGTTTTCGAATCCCCGCCGCCGGGAAATGAAAGGTAAAGGTCACGAGGCGGGTTTGCAAGGCGGAGGTCACCGTGCTCTGCGGATATCTTCAGGGCAAGGTTGTATAACAGCTTTCTGTGCTCGCAGAGCGGCCCCCCACGCCATCGGCAGTAGAAATGTGCAGGGTCAAAGCCGCGCCCCTCATTCTGCTCCAGCGCCTTCTCAGGGGGCGTGCCGTCCAGAACGATATATTGGATGGCCTCTCTCGACGAATGGAGCTCATTCGAGAACTGAAAAGCCGCCAAACAGGTGAGCTTCGATTAGCGAGACTCCCCATGCTGGTAAAAAACAGCAACGCCTTGCGACAAAATCTTCTGTCAAATTATGCAAGTAATCCGCAATTGCTGAACAGAGCAGAATCCACCACTCTGCACTTGTTGGCACCAAGTTAGTGCTGAGTGGCACTATGAATGTATCCTTGGCCCTTGTTCTGTTGGGGTATCAGGGATTACGCATAGATTGTTTCCCAAGGAACCACAGCAAACAATGCATTAGGGCCCAGGAAAGAAATTGTGTGACAATCGCCACGTTGATCAAACGAACTGCCCAAGTGAGGCATCCGGTTTTTGCCAAATGTGATCACGAACGTGGACGTGAATGGAAATGTGACTGCGCCCCTGGCAGAAAGGCAGCTGACACAAAATATGCCGCTACTGGCGTTGAAATTAAGCGAGGTAATGTCACATCCCACAATAATAATGCTATGTATGTTGGTGCGCGACTGCTGCGACTCTGCACTGCAGTGCATTCAGGCAAAGGCGTAACGAAGGGTATATAGGGCACCTGGAAAGCTGCTCGCACAACGAACGGATCAATATTTGATCGACCCAGAAAATTGGCCCGCAGGGTGGATGCCAGCAATCTCCCTGTTCGAATCGATGAAGTCGCGATTTAGGACTGCGTTTGTCTGAAGCTCAATTGCTTAATTCGGCGAAATTGGGTGAGCCGCATACTTAGGCACCCACAGTACGACGAAGAGGGGATATGCGAGCGCGAAATGTACT